>BJFM01002059.1:96576-107010 GCA_016586285.1 Arothron firmamentum | reverse complement strand
CCCCCCCCCCCCCCCCCCCCAAGGTCCAGGTTTGCGTTGACAGTTAACGTTTATTTTGGACTAAGATACATTCCCCTGTGCTTCTTGGGTCGTTTAGCCTTGTTTATACATCATAACTATATAGAATGTGTATGATTTGGAAATCCAAAGATGCACGTCTGTGGAAAACAGCGACTGTTGGAGGCAAAGGTGATGCACTGCATCCGGCCATGAGCAGACCGGCGCATACACGTGTGCTCCATCCTCCTCTTTCCTTCCCTTCAGTCTGTCGTCAGATCCGGTATAAAAACAATGTTTTCCTGAAGCTTTTATAGCCAAGTTCACGTATTCAGCGAGGTTCTCCACGCTGATATTCAATGAAGTGGACAAAGCTGTATTTAAAAACCTCATGGTTTTTTTTTTTAACAACCTTATTTTCAGGGCTGATTTGTGCGCGACAAGAACGGAACAATTCAGGCAATCAATTACTTTAAAAGTATTTAATGCAACTTTAATTCAGATTCGATTTCGACTTAAACAGAAATCAATTTTAAAAAATACTAATATGTAAACATTATGACAACACTCTAAGTCGTTTTAGACCCTTGTTTGGAGCGCAGATACTCTGCTGAAAAAACAATCTCCCCAACTTCTGTCACACACTTCTCAGAACCATACGACTGAAATAAGCGTAAACTTTCCGAGGAACGACATGTACGAAGGGGGAAATTCCGAGGTTGCTGCTTTCACTTGTACTGTAATTGGATGCAGCTTCGGAGTCCTGGCCCTCCTGTCCGCGTTCGGCCTCTGTAACGCGCGTGATTTTCATTTGAAACGGCAGTGAAATATACACAAAGAGTCTTTACATGGCGCCTGCAGGACCATTACGAGTTAAAAACAGAGAGGAAGGACAACGCCAGGGATGACAGAAGGGAGTCGTCACAGGGAGTGGGCGTGGTTTGCCCGTGAACCTCAGAATGCCATTGGATGCCTGAGAGGAAGCACCTCCAGCCAAGGTCTGTTTACACCCCCGACGTTCTAAAATATGGCCTCCTCTTCTTTTCCTCCTCCTCCTCCTCCATCCTCCTCTTCCTCCTCATCGTCGTGCAAACGTTTTGCACAACCACAACAGAGCCAAACGCACCGTAAACCGACCAGCCCACAGAAGACACCAGTGTAGACAATTATTAGTGTGCGTCAAGACGCGCCACGCCACCTCCAGATGCGCACAGGACGCCGCCGTCGCACCCAAACACATCCCCGTTACACAGGCATCATTTACAACATTCCAACTGAAAGGACTTCCATCTCTCGCGACATCAACAGCCCACCTTCAGATAGGTCTGGGAAGCTGCGCGTGAACGCACACGCGTTTGACGGCTGAGACATCACGCACTGTGCAGTCCGGTCCAGCCCAAGCTGCAGATCTGAAGTCGGCTCAGCTCAAACTGCCTTATGGCAGATTCAACACTATACTGCTGGTTACAGGACGATGGTATCAGAAGTCTTATCATCACATTTGCATGCCCTCCACACACACACACACACACACACACACACACACACACACACACACACACACACACACACACACACACACACTCAAGAAGCGTCGTGAATACGGCAGCCGATTTATGGAGGAGTGGAGGAGAGGAGTGCTGCTGAAGCTCTGCAGATGATAAAGAGTAACGGATTTGTTGTGGAAAGCTGTCTGAGCAGTAAGAGCGGCAGAACAGGAGAGGAGAGGAGAGGGGTCAAACCGGGGAAAGCATACACAAGATACGGAAGAGGATGACAAAGAAACATGTACACAAAGAAGCACAACAGCGAGAGCACCGAAGGCGGACATGGACCAGGGAGGAATAATAAACAAGGACAAAAAGTGGAACAGTTGGGCTGGTCAGAGTCTCAGAGGCTTCGTTTTTCTCTACTTTCAGTTTTATGGTTCAGGGAGACAAAGAAAAGCATCTGGGCCCACCTCCCCTCACCCCGTGATGAATTTATTACTCCGCCAGGGCTCAATTTGCCACTTCCCATGTCTGCACGGACAGGAAAGACAGAGACTGGCGTGGACCCCCAACAGGACCAGCCATGCAGCGTAAACACACACACACACACACACACACACACACACACACACACACACACACACACACACACACACACACACACACACACACACACACACGTACGTATCTTGTTCTCGCCTGATCGGGAACAGATTTAAAAATTGATTAAAATGTGAATTCCAAACTGAAGTTATTGTCCAATACCCAGAGACCTGTACTGAATAAAGCTTAATTATTCTGTCATGATTGTAGCTGTTTAACAATGACGCGTTGGTAAAACCTATGTGTATGAAACACACAATGAGAAAAAAATGGAATCTTATGTCTTCTATTTAAAAAAAAAAAAATCCCTTGAATATAAATAGCCTCTCCTCGTGCTTAATGTGAAGCGAATGGCAGAAATAATTTCTACGCAAACGGAATCAGGCCCAACCGGCTGAAAGACAATACAATCTTTGTAAAGTGAAATAAATGATGTGCATATGAGCTGTGTGCTCTACGCTCTGTTTCACTGTAAGGTTAAGCTGGAGCGTTTCTACAGAAGGCAGAACTCAAATCAACGTTTCCGTGGCGACACAGAAACATGAACTGCTTTTTAAAAATGTCTCTAAAAAGCTGAAGTGTTTTAATTTATTGATTTCATTAATTCGTTGGGAGTCTACAGTACACTAAACATTTGTTTAGAGAAAATAAAACCCTAAAAACTGGGAATTTCTGGAGTAGCAGGATTATTATTATTATTATTATTATTATTATTATTATTATTATTATTATTATTATTGTTGTTGTTGTTATTATTATCATCATCATAATCATCATTATTATTATTATTACTATTTAAATGATGACCGTTATCAGTTCTGAACAAACAATGCTGGGAAACTTTACTCATGTGATTGGGAAGACTTCCCCCTGCTTTAATGGTTCTTACTGTTTCTCATCTTCTTTTTTTTCTTTTTCTTTTTTTCTTTTTTTTCCTGAAATAACAATGTTATGAATTGGCACTTTAAATAAAATTGAAATTGAAATAGAAATAAAATTGAATTCAGGCCTGTCAGATGAAACTGGGTCAGATAATCTGTTAATGCGTGCAACATCTTCTGCATCACAAAAACATTCTTTGTTTATTTGTATTGTATTTGCTTGTTAGATAGTTATGTGTATTTTAAATTTCATATTTAATTAACAGTTGTAATCTATTTTTTCAATGTTTTTCTTTTCTTTTCTTTTGTTTTATGAATAGCAATGCAGCAAAAAAAAAAAAAAAAAAAGAATTAATTAATTAACTAATTTTAAAAAATCAAACACTTGTTGTTTCCGCTCCTCCCTGCAGGCCGAACAGGCCCGGTGCTAGCCTCGGGCCGACACCGACACAAGCGTCGACTGGGGTTGAGAACAAGTGTGCAGCTGAGTTCTGGTGCATCGCTGCAACATCTGGTGGACTGATAGAGTCGTCGAGACTGGCCTCTGTGTGAGATACACAGATATGCGGGTGCGAGGGTCACATGCTGCCTGGCACAAGATCAGTCCCAACATAAGGTCATAAACTTAAAGCAGGATGTCCGTCAGCTCACTGTCTACCTCATTTATAGAGACAGGGAGCGTGTGTGCGCAGACTGGGTCCACAAAAATCCAAATACGCACCGTCGGAAGTCGGGAAGCGTGGCAGAGGGCAGGATTGTTTGGACTGAGGTGTGTTCACCGCCCTGCACCGAGAAGGTGGAGACGGCGTCACCGTCCGGCTCTGTTGGTGGGTGGGACATGTTCTTGTTGTTTGGGTCGTTTACCTGTGCCCCAGTTTGGTACGTGTCTATTTTCATATTTTCTGTGTAAATGCAAACAAAAAGCGCTTCTATCTGTTTTTGCTATTTTCCACCAGGTTAACTTGGATTTTAGTCCGAACGTCTTCATCTCAAGGTGAGTGCGGTTGTTAGTCCCGTCCGCGTGTGCAGAACTGATTCATCTTACATTATTGTGCGCTTTAACATTCTTTTTTTGTGGTTGCTGTCCAAGCAATTTTAGAGAAGAACAGTCTAATCAGTTTAATTGCACACTGAACAATACACGGTTAAAAAAAATAGTCAGTGTATTTTGCATTTTATCATCTATTCAAATAGAAAAATAATAAATTTTCTATTTACAAACCATAAAAAAACAGGATTTCAGTGGAAAGATACTGCAGCTATGAAAAAGACAAATATAAAACCAAAACAGCTAGTGACCCTTCAGCATGAAAAATCCCTTTTTGTGTGTAATGTGCTTTTTTTTTTGTAAGAAAAATGTTTATTTATGCATGATTGCTGTAAACCAAAACTGCACTACTCTTCCAACATCTGAACCTGCTTAGCTCAGCCCTGTGTTGTCCTTTCTCTTTTTATTTTATTGAAAAAATTACAAATTAATTGAAATAATGCAATCAAATTAACCTTGAAACTCAAGTGCTTTTTTTTTAATTTCAGTTGGACTTCATACTGTTCCTGCCTTTATAACACATAACATATGTGCAACAATCACACTATATCTTAATTCTATAGAGAAAAACAAAATCTTGCAGTCATCTCCAGTCAGAGGGGAGCACATACTTTTAATGGTGTCAGATTTCCCGTGAGATGCTTTCAGCTTCTATTGATCATGTGTAAAAACCCTCTGGGTTGGTTTTTTCCTGCAGATGAAGGGAAACAGAGGTAAGAGACTAACACAAAAATGCTTTGTTACTAAACCTGCACATATGTATTTAGAGGAGCTCTATCACCAGGCCTGGCAGAGACCGTCCTGTTTTATTAGATACACTGATAGAGATGCATTTAATGTCTCCTGTTCTTCTAGATACGTATTCTACGTATGGCAACATAAAATGTAAAGCTGCTGCGGACGACTGAATCAGCTCAAAACATCATTTAGAGAGACACGCCGATGGGAGGGACGTGCTCCTCAGTGCGACCATCGCCATGTCTCGCAAGCGGCTAAACGCTCGCTTTGAGTAGCCTTGCACGAGAGGCGTCTACAGGGCTTCTATGTGGAGCTTTGATCAGTAACACATGGCTGAACTTCCTCCGCCGCAACAGCCAGCTGCCGACTGTTTGCTAGAGGAGGATGAAAAGAGAGCGCGCTGCAGCGAAGGAGAGCAGTGGCCGCCGTAATTCAATCGGGAGAAAATAGAGCAAACGAGGGGAGAATGAGGAGGCAGGAGGAGCAGAGACAATGCAGAAGGAGAGGAAATGGAAGAAGGAGAGAGAGAGAGCAGTAATGAAGGAAACCATTCCCCGGGCTCGCAGGTCTGCAGGCGCCATGTTGAGACGTCAACGTGTCTGCAGCAGCGCGCCGTCTCCCTCTCCATCTCTATTCATCTGCATGCTGCTCTCCCATCTGTGTCCCTCTCACCACCACTTTTATCACAGGGGTAATTGACCAACTCATTTATTGGTGGTTGCAGGAAGTGGAGAAGGCAGTTGTACTCCTGCTGCATATTATAGCTGGGTGCTTTTACAGCGGTCTTATTGCCCCTTATTGCCTATAGGTGGTCAACAAAAGACACTCCAAAGGATGCTTTGCGCCTCCAGGACGGTCTGTTTCCTTTGTTGTCCTGCCTGTCTGTCTGTCTCAGGCCTTTTTGAAGGTTGGCTTCCTTTCAGGAGCACATGGTCGAGTGTCTGCAGGCGACATGGCTCCCATTCCACGTCCTCAACTCCAGAACCCGACTTCTGAAACGATCCCAGCATGAACTTCTATCACTGTCTATCTAAAGATGAGCTATTCCTCCTCCAAGATCGTCGTCATCGCTTTCTCACATGTAACGGCTCGGGAGTTTTTCAAAACTTCACCTCACGTCGGGGTCAGGCGGTTGGATTTTCATTAGGCCAAGGAGGAATCAGGTGCTGAGGGGATTTGACTTGTTCGGTATGATTTACTGCAGAGGTTTGACCTCCTGTTGCTGGACTCAGTCACAAGCGCCCTAATCGTTTGATCATAACCAGAGGATGGCGGTGCTTCCAGCCCTGCAACTGGATTTGCATTCGTCAATCTTTCAGAGAACTTTTGGCATGGCTAAAACCGAGCCTGCGTTCCTTTGCTGTGAATGCGAGCCGCGCACACAGCAGAAATGAAACAGACCGGCAAGTTTGGCTGGACAGGGGGTTGGGGAAGGGTGGGGTCGTGGTGGTGGCGGTGGCGGTGGTGGTGGTGGTGGGCGGGGTGTAAGAGAAGGCCCTTCTTTTAGAATATAACTGGAATGAGGTCCGTCTGCGGAGCTAAGATTGCCGTACGGCGTGACTTTTTTTTTAAATCGTGGATCAGCATACCGCAGTTCGGATGAGACAGGAAGTTAGCTGCTAATGCTTCATCTGAGACCACATCTGCACCAGTGGTTTACCAGTTTAAGCTGATAGCAGATCACAGCTTCGGCAGCTGTGATTCCGTCTCAGAGGCAAACCAGTGTGGAACCATTCTGATGTTTCCACACAGCATAGAGCTGTTATGGGAGCGTGTTGAGGCTGTTTCCAATCACCGTGTGTGTTGAAAAGTTCAGTGGAGTCACGGCATTACACAGCACTGCCGGTACCAAACTGGTAATGGACAACCATAGAAAGGAGGGAGATCATCCAAGATCAGCTGCAGAGCATTCCTGTGAAAACAGATGAGACAGCCAATGAGAAGATTTATCGTTAAAACACGACTACCTCAGGTTGCCAGGTATGGTGGCCTTTGTTTGCATTTGGAAGATTGAATATGATTGAACTTGGGCCTGGATTACAGAATCTGAGGACAGGAATATTTGTTGCCCTGGTATCCACTGGAAACGTGTCCCCTTGCTCTCTGGAGCGGGTGGGGCCACAGACAGCATCACGTGCAAAATCAATACAAGGAATCAGCAACTCCAGGAGAATCAAACATCCGTGACACTGTGGAGATGTTTAAATGGTTTCCTTCTCTCACAGTCTGGGCTTTTACAACAGCTAAAGTCAGTTTTCTATGCCTAATCTGAACCTGCTGCTTGAGCTGCTTTTGATGGATCACTTCACTCTGTTAATCCGGCTGAACTATCTCACCCTCCTCGCTGGTCTCCTCCCCCTGTTTCAGCTGCTCTGTCCGGGGCGGTGTGACGTAGGTAGTTTCAAGTTGTTGGGCTGAACTCTGGTGATCACAGGAACCTGAAACTGCCTGATTCACGCTGACCTCCACTGCACATCTGCATGCCAACAAACAGCAGAGGAGCCTACGCACACGCCCAGCCCGTAACCTCGCACAACTCCTGTCCACAGTTGAGGAGTTCAATGTTTTGTTTTTTTTTTTTTTGTATTTTTTAATGTAACTTATTGTGCAATGTGACGGATAACACAAACTGCAGCTCTTTCAGATTTGTTGCCACATTGGAATGAAAAACACATGTTTTTTTCCCTTTTTTTAAATATGAAATTCAAAATGGATACACTGCGGTTTTCCCATGTGTTACAGCATCGACAAGCCTCTAAAAATATTGTCGCTTTTTCTGCAAGGTGCTCCCAGGTGTTATGTTTTTCCTCCGCGGCCTGTTCGGGGGTGCTTTGATTGGCTGGGATTTTTCACCTTCCCGACATTCTCAGGTATTACCGAGCGACTGGTGTGCGAAGGGCTGATGCTAACGCTGCATTTCCACGAAGCGGTATAGCAGAGTTCAGTCAGAGTCTGATCTGGTTTGTGTTTCCACTGGGAGGTGTGCAGGCCAGATGCTGATAGCTCCATCAGCTCCAGAAGGAGCGTAACATTTAAACCCTGGAACAAGATGCAGCGTCCTTTCTGCACGGACCTGCTCTCGCCCACACCAGGACAGGCCAATCGAAGGACGCCAACATGGACGTGTATGAGTGCTGTTGAGTGAGGAACCCCAGACTCAGTGAAGGAAGGATTCAGCCCGTATCGGTTAACCGTGCACACCACCAGAGTCCCTGATCCAGTCTGTATTGTGAAACATGGCATCCAGAGCAGCCCCCGGCTGTCATTCACGTGTCTACCCATCCAGAAACAATTTCATCTTCTTCATACATATTTTGCTCCTCAATATAGGGAGCGCTGGCAGCTCCAGAGTGGAACATCTGCGCACACCCACACGGGTGTTTTTCATTATCTGCACTGATCTGCAGCAGGTTAAAGTGAGTCACGTCTCAGCCCGGCCCATGGCTATCGATGGCTTTCTGATACACTGTGATCATTTAACATTTGAATATTGCTATCACAGTCAAAAAAACAGGAGGGCAGCTCTGAGGCCTGGTGCACTTTCCTCAGCAGATCAGGTGCGACTGTTTGTCTTATCCTTGGTTACAGACCTCCAAGACATCTGAACACACAGTCAGCACTTCTGGCTATACATTATTAGCACATCATGCAGTAATTGTGAATTCCATTGGCCACGTTAACGAAAATTCCGATGTTTGATACTCTTTCTTATAGCATGAACAGGTGCAATGAATCTAAAAGCACAGCAAGGGAGATGTCAGTCAAGCACAGTTCTGAGCCAAAATGTCTGGAAACATCTGTGGAAACATGCAGGCTCTGGATTCAAACACACCACAGTCCATAATATTTTTGTGTAAAATCGTAAAAGGTAGTAAAATAAAAGCTGTAGCGCCGCGTTTCAGTGCCAGTGCTTCTCTTGGAATCTATGAAACATTTGCTGAAAGAACTGAAATTTAAAGACATTTACGCTTTTTGTCAGGTTTTGGCTGGGAGCTCCACATCTCTGACTCATTGTAATTCTTCACACTCAGCTTTCTTTCTGGGAGTGACGTAAAAAGAAGAAGAAGAAGAAGAAAAAAAATCCCGATCTGTCTTATGTCAGTGTAGAAATTCAAAGGGGGTCAGGGTGTGGCTAGCCTAGCTTAGCCCTGGATTCAGTTAAAACGAGAATATGACGCTCGGGATGGGTATTGTTTTTTATTGTGGAATAAACCGGCCTGTAACACTGCATTACTGGGGAGTTGTGTGATCAAAAAAAGGAGAACCCTGCAGGCAAATTCCAAGAGAAATATGAAAGTATAAACTGGAAAACTTGCACAAACAAACACATGCAGGAGACCATTGATCATTCACCAAGTAGAGAAGATGGTGAGTGTTTAATTTCTATTTAATTTTGTAGCATCAGCACCAATCAGAATAATTAACTGTATTAAAAACAATTAAAAACATAACAATTCTCCAATAAACAGAATTAACACAGTCAAGTTAGTAGTTTTACATGATATTAATTAAAGGATTTATAAAAAGGTTTTTGCTGTATGTTTCTGAAATGCTTCAGTACTTACTGTCGGGGGCCTAATGCTGACTGATACAAAAAATTAGTAAAGATTTTGAAAGCAAAGCCTCTCAGATTCTATAAACGGGATCAAGTCCAGGTCATGTTTTTCCCCTTTAACAATAGCAAGCTCTCTTCTGCAAAGTAAAACAGGCTGCAACTTTCTTGGTGCACATTCCTGTAACAGTTGTGTTTTTCCAGAGGAGTGCTCTTATCCTCTTGGCCGGCATTCATCCCAAGTCAATGAGCAATGGTTGCTGCACGGTAACGGCACTTCTCTCCTAAATTCCAAGAGTTTGGCTGAAGGAGAGGCTGTTTTACCCATTACACAGCTCACTCTGCACTCACTCTGCACTCACCTTTGACCTTTGGTGCCGACCAGATTGAGTACATGAATATGAATTTTATTTACTGAGCACTTTTCCACCACAGGAGCCAACGGCTGCATTTCTTTCCGTGAATGGCTGCCCTTTAGCATGTAGATTGAGCGTATGAGATAATATTTGGTCATTATACCGTGCACTGGGGGGGGTGGGGTCATAGAGCCCTGGCCTTTGCTGTTCCTCGCGTAGCCTCCGTCAAGCTGTGATATAAACTCGGCTGTGTTCTTTTTCAAACATAATATGTTTTATGAAGGCGAGCCCGCTGCCACGGGGTTGTAAATCTCCTCCTCTCCCCTGCTCTCCGGTGTCGGCGGCGGAGGGTTTTTGTATAATTTGCAGCGCGTTTAATAGCACATTAACATTTAGCAGCCACAGTTCACAGTCTGACTGCACTCTGGCACCGGCACAGACTCCCACTTTTATCCACATTACATCAAGCGCAGGCTTCCCAATGAGGCAGTTTACTGTGGAAAGCCACTCACAGCGAATCCTAGCACCACCAAAGGCGGATAATTTCATCAGTTCACCAAATATTGTAGAAATACGGGGCGATCAGTAGCCCACCTCCTCAAAGCATGTACAATTATTCTAAATAAACAGATGGATTTCACAAATTACAAATATTACAGCAGTTTCCTTTGGAAAATAATGTCCCAGGAAATACTTCTTCCTTCTCTCACACTGTGCAGCGGATTTAATATAGCTGGGGGGGGTGAGCTGGGGGGGGGGGGGGGGGGGG
>BJFM01002059.1:76957-96531 GCA_016586285.1 Arothron firmamentum | reverse complement strand
GGGTGAGCTGGTGGGTGGTGACAATGTCCTTATGACGTGCAGGCTTTCAGCTTTAGTGCAATTACATCCGCGTGCAAGGAGAAATGGATGTGGTCTTTTTCATGCAGAATTTTGGTTTACACGTTGTGGAGTCACACTCAGACTGTCCTAACAGTCATAAAATAGGTGCTGTCATCCTGGAAGAGCCTTGGAAAGGCTGAGAAAAGGGGCCCGGTGCCGCCGTGCCTCCTCGGTCACCTGGGTTTCCTCAACGTGAGTTTGGAGATAACAAAACCCTGATAAATAGTGTGGCGCCCTTATCAAAGCAAATGAGTTGCAAACGTGCAGGGAGTAAGTGCGGCACAGCACCTAAACATACGGACTCTCAATCGGACCAGTCAATGAGTGGACGGAATTATCTGGGGGAAGTCAGGCCGGAGTTTCCTGATGAACAGACAGTTTTATTGTGACAAAGAGAACTGCTAAGTGCTGCTAGCCGGAGCTGCCTACAACTTCAACAGTGCAGCAGGTAATTGGAC
Source organism: Arothron firmamentum (assembly GCA_016586285.1). Taxonomy (NCBI): domain Eukaryota; kingdom Metazoa; phylum Chordata; class Actinopteri; order Tetraodontiformes; family Tetraodontidae; genus Arothron; species Arothron firmamentum. Next base: position 96,013 of record BJFM01002059.1, on the reverse strand, counting down.
CCATCAATCAAGAGTGTCAGTGGGGTTATTAAGGGATGCTGTTGCAATGGCAGATAAAAAACAGTGAGAAGAAAAGAAGAGTCTGATTTCAGTATGGTGCTGGTACGTCAGGACTGCATGGATGCTCATCCTTCCCTCTTTTCCATCTGTTTGTATGGTCTGCCTGACAGCTCCACATTAAAGGCCTGGTTCAAAGAAAATCCTAACATGAGTCCATCACATCGTGGAATTTACATTAACCTCAAATTGCTCCAATAAATCATACATTCTGGCAGTTTAATGCATACTAATTGTGTGCATTTACAGATTGGGGGACATATTTAGCATCTCTGTATGCAGACCCAGTCACAGCTAGGTTTGCATAGCAACGATAGTGTTGTTATGCATGTAAATGAACATGGCCTTTATTGTTCTGAGCAATACAATTTCCTGTGGCCAGAGTTCAGCTGGAGGCACAAAACTAACTTTTTCATCATAGGAATCATAATTTCTTTACCATCAAACAATACAGCATGATTCAAGCTGAACAGTCACGGTCCGATCCGAGGAGATCCGAGCGGCAGCTGAAGCCGGTACCTCCACACCAAGAGGCAACCGTCCATGCCACAAACAGAAATAGAAGCACACACAGTTTCTGCAGATCGAGGTCTATTCGTTTGCTGTTTAATCTGCTGGTATCTGCTGCAAGTCTGTCACACATTGTGCATCAGATGCCTACAAAGCAGTCACATGAGCCCAACGCTAGATTAAGCTTGCATGGATTCACATCGTCATGAGACAGATGTGTGACAAGCTCTGACGATTTAAAAGATCAGCTATGGTGAATATAGGCTGTCATCAAATGGAAAACTGATGTTGTGAAGCAAGGAGTTAATCAGGAGTTGACTGCATTATTATGAGATTTAGGATAATCCTTCAGGATTAACACATTTGAGAACAGTACACACAGGGTTTATTTAAACATTTAAACTGGTTTTACCTTTATTTTCACTTATTTTTAAGTATTTCCACATCCTTGAGTGCACTCCTGAGTGCTGATCTCTTCTTCACTGATGAACGCATGTACACATGCAGAGTATCAGACAAACATCCAGCAAGAGCAGCCAACATGTCTTCCAACCTACATGAACACAGAAGTCAAATCTAAAAGGTCCCGGGCTCAAGCCATCTGCCAAGACCAGGAGAAAAGCTTCCTCTTCCAGCAGCCCTTGGGCCAGGCATGCCTAATATCACCATGCTCTCAGTGGGAAATGCCTCACATATCGCCAGCACATAGATCTGGCTGACATTAATTGGATTTTATATTGAAACGATTTCTCTGCTGTCTATCTGACGGTGAGAAAAGCTCTGAGCTGCAATGCAAACACATGTTGTCTCTTTCTAGCATCAGCTTGATGTGTTGAGAGTAAACAGGCTTGGAAGACTCCTTCACTGACAATCCTGATAATTCTCACCAGTTGGTGTCTAATGGCCTGCTCACATCCTGCTCTGGTGCAGTTTCAGGCTGCATGGACAGCAGCCTCGTCGGATCAAAGACACATTCAGACTTGTGAAGCCAAAATGGGAACTAAGAGACCACCATCTGGATGGCACAGAGCTGCATGATATAAATATCCCCATTTTCACAGTAATTTAATGGATTGTTCTGCTTGGAGATTTAATCTGTTATAACTGGTGCAATAACTACACAAAAATAATTAGCAAAACCAACTCTTTTGTTACACCAGTGTGGAAACTAAAATGAAACAATGAACGTTTTGCACTCGTGATTAGTGATATTTCCTATTTTGTCTTATTTTGGTGAAGCCTAATTGACAAAGCAAAACAATGTCATGTCATGTATAGAGCTTGTCCTTTGAGCCAAGATGCTCTTTAAGACGGAAGAAGTTACAGAATGCACAATCCTATTTGGGGGAAATATTTTCTTAATGGGTAAGCATAACTGGACTGTCTCCTGTTAAGATTTAACATTTTACAGGTGATGATAATGATAATTCAGGAGAGTATATAATACTTAAGACAAACAATATCAAAAAGCCATAATGATTATTGCATATAAATTTTGCAACTGAGCGCTTAAACATGTGTGTATGTGTGTGTGTGTGTGTGTGTGTGTGTGTGTGTGTGTGTGTGTGTGTGTGTGTGTGTGTGTGTGTGTGTGTGTGTGTGTGTGTGTGTGTGTGTGTGCTGCTCATTTTGTTTCTATTAGCTTTAAACTTCTAAACCATGAAATACATCCTATCCAATATCTGAAACATGAAATCACATAAAAACAAATATTTTATCATAATCAACATTATACTAGAAACTACAGCATGGAAAGAAATATTAAATTGATTAATAAATAGTCTATCCTAATTTCTGGATAAGTTTGTAATGAAACAAACTGATTTCTACATTTCACACATATCAAAATGAAAATAGAAACATTTCTCTAATAATAGGGACTAAAATATGTTTAACCGGTACAAGTTCTGCTTCAAACACACACACACACACACACACACACACACACACACACACACACACACACACACACACACACACACGACAGCTGACTTTTCTTTCTCGTGGTCTTCAGACATTTCTTCTGTGTTGAAACACTGATTCTGCTCCTCTTCTGCAGACAGTCAGGTAAAACCTCTCCCCTGACTTCATTTACATAGGAAACGTTACCACGCCAGCCGTAAAGAGACTCTGGGAGATGCCCGGAGTCTCCTCCAGCTTTCAGCTGAGAAATATGATGCTAAACGTGATACATGTGGGGCAGCCATGACCTGTTGTTTTAATATATAGCTTGTTTCAGTCAAAGTTTAGCTCCCAATGCTGCTGTTGGTGAAACCAGAGCTCATTAGCAAATGGGTTAATGATTCTGCTATTATGCAAATTATTTCAAAGTAGTTATTCATTTAGCACAATATTCCCAATAATGGTTTAGCTTGTTGCTAAGAGGTTGGTGTTCTGAAATATAATTCTTGACATTTTCAAAAAAAATATATGGTTTTTATTTGTAATTCTGTCTTACAATATGAACACAAATCACAGTTTAAATAAGACAGCAGACTGAAAGAAAGATTTTGTTGCAGCTCCTCAACATTATATTTTATATATATAAATATATATAAATATATTTTTTATCACAAGAAAGCCCGATTCATAAAAAAAGAAAACAAGGGGAAACAAATTAAAGCTCTTTTTAATAAGTATTTCTTTTAATATTTGGATTTTACCCGTTTCCAGTGGAATGTAGAGTCCTTCATATATTTTTAAACACGTATTTCCAGTATACCTAACAAGGCACACAAGCATTAGTTTGATGTTTCTGTCAAATTATTTTACTTAAAAGGGTCTTTAATTACTGCATTAAAGTCAAATTTTAAATGTAGAATTGGTTTAATCGCATCCTATTCATTTTTTAAAAACATTTTCCCATCCTGACCCGGTTTCTGCCACACGAATGACACAAATGATTTTCAACAACATGATCATAAAGGATAGTCCAAAAATGCTAGAAAATGTGAACAGATAATTGAAAGGTGGATACAGCTTTGATTAGAATGTCATGGATTCTCTCGTGCGCATATTAAAATATTTCACTTTCAAAACAAAATACCGCGTGGATGTGGGTAAAACGTAATTAGAAACACGGTCCAACTTCATGCCTTCTAAATCCAGATCAGTTTGTGGAAAGGGCTTTGGCTCCAGGGAAAGCAAATTACCGCCTGGAATTTAAATGTCAGTATTTCATATAAACAGAGATGAGGGCGCCGTTTTAACACGACGATCTGAGACCTAAAGAGAAAACTGCACAACGACCAGAGTTTAACTCTTTAATTCGATCAAACGTTCTTATAATGCTCATGAGACGACTTAATGCAAAACCTGAACAATAAATGTTTATTAAAAGTATGTATCTTTTAAGCAAAAGCTTCTTCATGTCTGAATCGCCCTCATTAGTCACCTCTCAACTTTGCAGTCGATGTACTCTTGAGCTTTACTTCTGGTTATCTGCAAAAGAAAAAAAAAATCCTGCTTCATGTTTTGGAGTCTGCATGTGTTCTGCTGCCACAGGCTGGGGGAAAAGATCTCACAATATATTGAATATTTGCAAGTTCAATTAGAAATTAACCAATTGACGAACTGCAAAAATCACACACGTAGCAATTTTAAAGCAAACTCAATGCATTCGTCGTCTTCATCGGGCTACTATGGGGTTAAATGATGACTATCTGCTTTACAGAACTGATGCAACGTGTGAGAAATTAAGGCCCTTGCGAGTAATATCTGGGATCACCAGTGTCTTCAATTAAGGCGCTGTCTGGTTGGCAGCCCTAGCTGCAGGGTGGAGGCTCTCCAAAGATTAAAATTCCCACAGCCTGCGGTCTGTGGAGGGGACATTTGGAGTGAAAAATATCCCGAGCATCTGTGACTGGAAAACATCTTGGGGTTCTGCTCTGAACGTGTCGGAGGCAGCGCGACCACACTGCGCTCTTTGACTTATCTGCTGGGATGAAGTTCCTGCCTTTAGGTCTGATCTCTGCGTGCTGGTTTCAGTCGGAAGGATGCAGTCCCGAAGAGGCGGCTGAATGGTCCTTCACCGAAGCTGATGAAATGGCGCAGTAATCCCGGAACTGTCCGCAAAAATCACTGCAAAACGTTCTTCTTGTTGGCTTTTTTTTTTTTTTTTTTTTTTTTTTCTGAAAAGAAGAGCCATCGGGTCATTCTGTCCGAGGCACAGCTAATCACATCTCCTCTACATTAAAGTTGTACGTTAGGCCTACCTCAAGCCTCATAAATAACCATGTTAGGGTCATGAGGGATGACCAGACTATATTTAATCGCCATAAATAACCGTGTTCACTGTATGCGAGACGCCATAGTCGGATTTATAGCTCCTGTAGCAGCCATCTTGACTTCAAGAATCAGCTCTGATTATTCTAAAGAACAATCAGCATTACAGGCATAGAACTTTGATAAAGGTAAGCTGGAAATGTGAAGTCTCTCTTTGGCCCGTCTGTTGCTCCGCGGTCTCCTAACTGAGAGCCAAGCGATGATTTTATCGAAAAAGAAAAAGAAAAAGAAAATATTCCAATCACCAATAACCGCAACGCAGACCGCAAATCAAACGATCAATTCAGGCTCCAGATGAGAAATCCAGCTGCAGACACGTACTGGGGAGGTGCGAGTTGCGCTTTACGCGGTGATGGAGGCTCTGAACGCGTCCAGGAGGAAGGTTGCAACAGCCCAGGTTTGCCTTTACACTCCTCGCAACCACAAGCCATATATCAGCTCCATAAAACCAAAGTAACCGCCTTAATATGGCCTTTTTATTGTGGCATTAAAGTGACCCCCCCCCCCCAAAAAAAAAGTAGTTTGAGGAGTTTGCTTTGTAAAGACAAGGGGCACGTATGCGCGATTTAATGACGCTCGTTAACAAAAAAAAATTATTGTTAATCTACCAATAAAACAGCCAGACCCTGCAGCTCAGGGAGAAAAGGTAGATTTAGAGCGCGGATGAATAATTAAACCCACCTAGGTGTGAATTTTACCTGATGGGAGAGAGAATTTGAGCCTCCAGTTGCGTTTATACTAATATTGGTTTAAAGGATGAGACCGGGGCGCGCTCGTTTTTCAAATGTTTGCATTTTGTTACAGAAACGCAATGAAGACCGGAGAATAAACGTGCTAATAAATATCAATGCGCCGCTTATTTGTCTCAGCCCCGCACCTCACGCACGGTGCCCAGACGAGGCGTACTTGAACGGTCTTAAATCACTCTGGTTTGACAGCAGCCGTGGATGCGCGGGCTGGATATACGGACGAGCCGCTCATTCTGCATATTGCATATAAATAAGAGCATTCATTTAGGAGAGAGGAATGTATTTAACTGGGAGAGAGGGAGACTCCCGCGCGCAGGGTTGATTTACGCTTCAGTGACGCTTCATCGGGCTCGAAGAAAAAGTCCGGCCAATCATTTTGCGCCTGGCGCACACCCCCGCGCACAACTGCGAGGCTGTAACACTTTGTTTCGCTATTGTGACCAAGTTATTTGAGGCAGAGAGAGAGAGAGAGAGAGAGAGAGAGAGAGAGAGAGAGAGAGAGAGAGAGAGAGAGAGAGAGAGAGAGACGAGAAGCGAAGGGAGGGGGCGAGTTAGCAAAGGGCAGAAGAGAGAAAGAGAAATAGACAGAGGGGAAGAGTAAAATCTTGTAATGTCTCTCTGCTTGTTCTCTATCTAGTAAAATCGCGGTGCGTCGCAGATAATGTCCGAGAATGTCCATTTCTGGGACTTTGAGCAACTATTACGTGGACTCCATTATAAGTCACGAGAGTGACGACCTCTCAGCGTCCACTCGGTTTCCCAGCGTCCAGTATTCCAGCTCGAGCTCCGCCGCGGCCGCTAACGGAAGGCAGCCCGGGGGCGCGGTGCACGCCGAGCATCCTCACCCGGAGCCGTACCCGTCCTGCAGCTTCCAGCCGAAGCCTCCGGTCTTCTCGTCTTCCTGGAGTCCATTCAGTCCCCACCACGGTGCCAGCAGCCTGCCGGCCGTCTACCACCCGTATCTCCCCGCGCAGCACGTCCCCTCCGCGGACACACGCTACCTCCGGTCATGGCTGGACTGCGCGCCACGCGGCTCCGAGTCCGTCCAGGGCCAGACGGGACAAGTCAAGCTGGAACCGCAGCTCGGTCACCTCGGCGGCGAACTTCCAGCCAAGCTCAGCGGACAGCACCCTCACGACACCACCGCGTACATGCTGGAGGCGACGTCCACGGCGTCGAGAGACCTAAGCCACCATCCGGCGGCCATCCCGGGAGCAGGGTTCGAGGAAAATAAGGACATTTGTGACGGGAGCGAAGACAAAGACGGCCTGGATCAAAGTAAGTTATTAGAACAGGAAACAGCGAGCGGGTTAGGAAGAGAGGGAGAGTGAGAGAGAGGGAGATTGTAAACGCTTTTAATGCCGCCATAAAACAAGAACAAAGAGCCGGAGAGCCAAAAAGCCCCCACCTTCTACTCACGGTTCTATTTATCGCCTATCATGCAGCTTCTGTTGTGTCCCATATTAGAAACGTTCCGAATAATTCTGAAACTCCAGCTTCGAGTTCACTTGCTCTGATTTGCAAGTGTTGCGCTTCCAGTGCCCAGTGTCTCAAATCACGTGGACGCGGATTTGCAGTGTAATTAACTGCACGTCAACAACAAGACTCATTTGGGAAATTCACTATAATTAGTGGACTTTTTTTTTTAAAAGGACAGAAACTAAGAGGTGTAAGTGGTGAAAGACGATTAGACCAGGAAAGTTAAAAATATGCGGACCCAATATTTGTACTATATATTTATGTAAATTTGCAAAAATACGTGACTTTAAAGCGGAAAGATACTCTGAAATAGTTCTAAAACCTCCAACATTGGCAGAAAAAATAAATCTATTCAGACAAGAAGACAAATTCTAAATAGCAAAGAAGGTATTGATAATGCAGTTGGCAGCTCATGTATGCTGTGCTCTTGTATGCTGATTGAAACTGCTCAAATTCCATCTCTGTACTTGTGATGGTTCCGTTTCTGCATGAGCGGCTGCCCTCAGACGCACGAGTCTAAGTTCTAACAGCGACCAGCTCAAAGTGGGACCTCACGGACCCGCTGAATTGCAGGCCTCCTACTCTTGGTGTGTGCACAGGCTTAACACTCTTCTAACGAGCGATGTCAAGTTCCCTGCTCTCAGCCTGTGTTTTAATTCCTGAATAGGGAGTAGAAGGATTACTTTTATATCTCATGGCAGATAAGGGAGCCGCGGCTCCACTTTATCACTGGCATGCTCTCTGCCAGGCTCCGTGGTTCCGTCTCTCCTCTCCAGCGTCAGGTGCACGGAGCAGCGAACATGAGAGCAAAATGTTTCTCTCAGATGTCGTCAACCTTTGGCTGTGCTTGCCTCGTCTGCTTTTATGGAATCAAAGAAAGAAGTCATGAAAGAGGCCAGGCCGTCCATCACTGACCCGGCGGCTCGGGGCTGCAAGAGAGCAGCAGAGGCCTCATAACTCAGCCTGCAGCGGGGGCTGGTCTCACTGCGCGGTCGGGACAGACGAGAGCTCTGCTCTCCATAAATCTCTGGAATCTCTAGAATCACACTTATGTCTGATCTCATTTAATTAAATCTGAAGCAAACAATCCGCGGCGTGAGTTGTGGAAAAATACTTTCTTCGACGTGCGCCCGAATTGGGACGAAATACGGCGCAAAGGGTGAAGTTCAGATATCACAACCAGTATTTAAACAATCGTGACGTTAAGTGTATGAAATCGCCACGTCAACGCTCTCTATCAAATATTACAGGAAGGACATAAATTATAGCTTCTGATTTACGCTGTAAATGTCATAAAAAGGCACCAGTGTTTTGGCGTTATTACAGCCTCAGCGGGGGCGCAGACAGGAGCCTGAGACTGTAGTGTTATACAGGTACTCCAGCCGTAATAATGACATTCTACCTGTCGTGGAATCGCATCACGTTGATGTAAAGCTACCAAGGGTTCGGCCATGGTTTCCAAGCGGGTTTGTTCTGCTTTGTCTCAGCACGCACCGCAAGCATTTCATCCATCATATCCTAACTTTCACGGTCTTGACTTGGCCAGATGAACAAAAAAATCCCTTCAAAAGACATGGATCTATTTTCCTCCCACTTATTTATTTCATAGAGCCTTTAAAGTTTGATCCAAGTTGAATGTAAATGGAATCTTCTCTGCCCACAAATCCCGACGGATAAGAACGGTCCATCTGAGCGTGTGACCGTGCGATATTTGCGCGTGTATTCCATATTTCTCACGGCCGTGAGAAACAGCCAGAAGAGAAATGTCCGTACCCAAGTTCTGACTTTTAGATAAAGAATGTTCGAATAAAAATGATAATGATTCACATATTTTGTTGCTGTGCACACTGTGCATACAAACAAGTCTGTCAGCATCTCTCTCTTTCTGTCAATCTTACGTACAAACACACGCACGCACGCACACACACACACACACACACACACACACACACGCACGCACGCACTCCTCATTATAACATCTGAGCATCACGGCTCCAGGTTACTCCTCCTGTGGATCCGTGAAGCTTTTCTCTGTTTGGTGCAGAAAAAGACCCTTTTCCGGACGTCAGTGCCTCTGGTTTCGGTCCGGTTGTTGGTTTGGTTTTGGATCTTACAGTGTGCAGGTTGTGCGGGTCGTGCCACATGCACCAGTAGAGGGCAGCATAGCTTGTTTACTGCGCGTATCGTTGTTGACGCATCAACATCACTGAGCACCATTCGTGCAAAAGTCTGCGTGTTACTGGTAAACAGAACCATTCTGAGTTTGGGTTCGCAGATAAACACAATGCGAAGTGATTTCCAGGGAAACCATTTGAAAGGTGACGAGTTTAACCTCAGATGGTTGAACTTCTCTTCCTCAGTAATTTAAACGGAGGTATTTCAGGAAGGTTTGTTTGGAGAGAAACCCATTTTTTCTCATGGTGTCGCACTAAGACAGGGACAAAGAGAAGCTGACTTTTGTGATAGTATTTTTCATGGCTCCAACTGTTTTGCTTTATTATGACAAAGCCTAACTGCTGTTTGGTTGAGTTTGGATATTTTTCTGCTTAATTTCTCATATCTGATAGTCTGTTAAATTTAAAGACATGTTACCGATGAGCAAAATATGTCCATGTATATGTTAATTCATATGATAAATGCAGGGATTTCTGCAAATAATGATTAATACCAGTTTATTTTGTTGTCAGTGATTGTAGCTTTTTATTAAAGTGTGCTAAATACATGTGGTTTTATATCTTCTCCTTTTTAGCAGACGCTAAACAGGAACCTAGTTCTGGTGTTGTTTAGAAAGGGAATTATTCTTGACTATTATTGACAGTGAAAGTGATGTCATTGTGTAGATATTTAAACTCACATCCAGCTAAAGTTGCTGTGCAACCACAGATTCTCCATATGCTCCAGTTCCTGGGCATCTCCGGTGAACTATACTTTTGTTTTTGCACTGCTTCTGCTGCTGGGCACAGCACAAAAGTTATTAACTTATAACATCGTCCAAACAACCCCATTAATTGTCGTGTTCCTATTGGTTGCCGAGTGAAAGTGTGTGCGCGAGGGCTGAATGGTCAGGAGCGTTTCGAGAGGGATATAAAATACGATTTCTGGAAAAGTAATAACATGCCTGTGGGATATATGAGAGGTCAATTTCTGGGACGACTAAAGGTGAAATTGTGAAAGGGAGGGAGAGGGAGATGGGGTAATGGTTGTAGTGTAACCATTTTGATCAGTGTTCCCATGCAAGCGACATTTATCACAGTGCACACACTCTTGCAGCCAAAGGCAAAGATACACATTCACCTCCAATCGAACATATTCTGCTTCGGGGCCACATCGTTGTCAGTCTTCTCATCCGTGCAGCTGTCAGTGAAGCCTCAGACCTCTGCAGATACATGAACGGAGCCTCAAGAGAGAACACCTCTAACCCCCGTTCCCATATTGTTTCTTTTTATCTCTACCATCCTAATGTCTTCAGACTCCTTGGGAAATAAAATCCATAACATTCACCAGCAGCGCCCCACCGCACCATCCTCCTCCTCTGCTCCCAGGCCGGTTTGTCATCCTGGATGACAGCCACGGACGAGGCAGAGCTCCCAGCATAATGGATGGTCCTGGAGGTGATTATACATCCGGGAAAGGCAAAGCACCCACTTTGCCATGCGACAAAAGAGCCCCCACCTCACCCTCCAGCCTCTCCTCACCTCTTTACCAGGCATTATTTTGTTCTGAGATGAAATCGATCCCCTACATGCTGATCATGTGGGAGAAAATTGATTGCAGAGGGTATTAGGGACATATTTACTGATGAAGGCCGCTAACTAACCTGTCTGGTGAGAATTATAGCGAGGCTTGTATTGAGCCAGACCTACTCTTATACTCTTTTACTATATTACATCTTTGATCTTGGAATAAAATGTCTTGTGATTAAGACATTACTTTTCTGCCTAGTATGTTATGATTCTGTTGGCTTCATAGTACCTCAGTCCGGTGATACCTGGCTGATCTGCTGGTTGGATGCCAAAAAAGAATCCTCAGGCATTTCTTTTGTAGTAGCCATGATGTGTTGATGTAGTGTTCCTTACTTAAACCTGGAAAACAGATGACATGCAGGCATGAATGAAGATGAATGCTTGATGTTGGAAATATATCCCTTTTAGAAAATGGCTTCCAAGCAGCTGATATTTCAGATGAAACTCTGCACTGCAGGTCTGAAAGAGTGGGCCATTATTGCTAATTCATGTTAACTTGCCTGTGTACCAAGTGACGAAAGGATTACCGGTGATTAAAGAGGAAAAAGTGCATGAAGAAAAGCAGTTACAAAAGTCTGAAATGTTCCAAAAACGTATTCAATAATATTTGCCGAAACCCAAATCAGGATATCCCACTATGCTGCAATGTCATCGTTGCTAGTCCATTGTGGCAATCAAACATAAAACTTGAAGTGAAATGCATGATTTAGTGCTGTTTTACCTCATTTTTATTTTCCCAGTGGACAGTAATGCTTGTGACGGAACATTAGAATATGAAGCATTTAAATGGAAACGACTCAAATCAAAAACACTGTTAGTGTTGACACAGAAACCGTCTTTTGTTCGAAGTTTGGAAAGGGGGGACAAAAGTCATTATGAATGTCATATGCCGTTGTGCGAATGGCCTTTGCATCAATGCAGTCAAATTGTCACGGTGGTAAAATATTCTCATTAAAATTGAAGACAGACGGAGAATACAAGTGAGAAAAAAAGGTTGACTCCACAGAAAGGGACACACACACACACACACACACACACACACACACACAGATTCTGTCTGGCATGAAAAGGCTCACAAGCACAGTCTGACTCCAAAGCATTTGAGTGGTTCTGTCGCCTGCCTGCCATTTCACGGCCGTGCTTTCAGATAGGACAGGACGGTCTCCTTTATAACCTTCTGTCTCGGTGGAACTGGTCTGCTTCTGCCTGCCAGGAAATAGATAAATGAATAAATAACAAGCTACTGAAGTTCAAAGCTTTTAGTTGTACTTTTCTTTATGTCTTAATCAATTAAAAATAATCCTGCTTGTTTAATTTGAAAGCGTTAAACTGCTCACAGCAATGTCTGGCTTTCCGCTTTGGAAGAAATATAACATTTACAGGTATTTTTGTAACCATGGATATATTGTAGTACCTTCACAGTAAAGATGCCTCGGTGTTTTGTAGAAAGCAAACGCAAATAGTCAACCAGAAACTAGAAACTCCAGTCTTAAACAAGGAGTCTTTGATAATTACATCCGTGTGAAAGCTGTAAAGTGCGGTCTGGCACTGGTCGGGGGTAGGGAAGACATGATGGCCTGCAAATGAAACAGATGAAATAAGGTAATTCAAACCAGAAGATAAAAATTTAGAAATTTTAAATGAGTGCAGCATTATTTACTGCAAGATAACTATGTCTGCGCTCATGGCAGACATATTTTAATCATTTCAGTATATTGAAATGTTCACTTTGACAAGCAGGATGTAGATTTCTGAAATTTCTCACTAATGGAAAAAAATGGTCAAAACGTGATCTGCTGAATTTAAAAGTCTTTTAAAAAGGTGCTAAGAATAAAATAGGCATTTGTTTTTCCTGATTTCGCCAAATTTGTAATGCACAACCACAATATGGTTTGCCTGTCTTGATCAGTGATTAGCGGTCTGGAAAAGAGAAACAGAATCTTTTTGGCCTCAACTTTTATTTAATTTTAAAACATCTGGTTTTAAAATGAAATTAATTTTAAAGATCTGGTTTTACAGATCAGTTTCTTTTGATCATCGGAGAGGTTTTATGTGGTGTCAAGTACCGCAGTCATACTTTAAATGTGAGACTATATTACTAGGTCGCGAAAAAACAAAAAAATGTAACTTTTACGCAAAAAGGGGCTATAATTTGGTATGTGGTTTTTCCAGGAATGTAAGAGGATAATTAATCACATTGATTTTTTTTTTAAACGTTGATCTTGTTTTGCTTGTCTCTTCCTTCAGATGACCCCTCTGCAAATTGGTTACATGCGCGCTCCTCCCGGAAGAAGCGATGTCCGTACACCAAGTATCAGACGCTCGAGCTGGAGAAGGAGTTCCTCTTTAACATGTACCTCACGCGGGACCGGAGGCACGAGGTGGCACGCGCGCTGAACCTGACGGAGCGGCAGGTGAAGATCTGGTTCCAGAACCGGAGGATGAAAATGAAGAAACAGAGCAAGGACCAACCAAAGGACTAGCGCGCGCGCGCACACACACACACACACACACACACACACACACACACACACACACACACACACACACACACACAGAGAGAGAGCTCAGCTCACTTAACTGATCAAAGGCATTATTGATCATCGACAGAGGAAAGGACGCGGCTGTGTTGGGAAACGCTGCGTATTAACGGGACAGTGCACTCACTTGAGGTTGTCCTGACGGAGGATGACGAGTACAACCTCAAAGACTCACGGCGTTTCCTCCGAATCTCCCCTTATCCAATTCAGATTTGATTTTGATGACTGCAGACTGGTTGGGATATTTGTAGCTCCTTTTGCATCTTTATATTCCGCTTAAATTACGCAACTTTTCGACGGAGAAGAAAGAAAAGTACCGCTGTGCCGTAGAAAGAGATGCAAAAACAAAGGCTTTTTATTTTTCTCAAGCACTGCATTTCCTGTTTGGTTATTTATTGTTCACTTGCTGACATCAGAGAGTTGCAGCGTCGAAACAGGATTATTGCTATCATCGATAACACGCGCGCGCGCGCGCGCGCACACACACACACACACACACACACACACACACTCACGGGTATTCATCATATATCTATTTTTAAAATATTATATTTGTTTCGTCAGAAACCTCTTACATCCTGCCTTTATCCGAAAACAAGCGCGTTGATTTTCCCGTTGACGCCCCGGCTGAGGAAAACTTGGACGTGGTCTGCGCCAGTCGACCTCAGTCGGGGCTAAGACGACTTAAAACCTCGGAGGTCAGTAGCAACTGCTGTCTATGAGGACAAACACTCCACCTAAAAAAAACAAAACAAAAGAAAAAAAAACCCTAATACGCAAACATATATACCTTTCCGCTACCTCTCTAAACGTCTTAGGCGCTGCAGCGTCGACTCTTATCGATCCTCATGGCTATATCCTTCTGTGTCATATCATTCTGATGTTAACAGGGTTAATCTTACACGACAGAGAGCAAAATAGGTCAGTTTTCAAAGGTTATTTTTTGCCGCAAGTTGCAAAATTCGGTTAATGTTATAGTTGCTGCATCCAAAAGTCATTCCATCCAAAAAGTAAACATATATCATTCTCAAAAGCGACATCTTTCGCGCATTTTTGACACCTTACAAAGGGTAAGAACGGATTCTTTTAAGCGTATATCACGCACAGATACCTTGTCTTGACCGTGCAAATCTTTCCTCTTTATTTCCCCCTAACTGTGGAGAATGCTTTCCAGGCGCGTAGAGCGCTTTCCTTTTTTCGTTTTTCATGCAAAGTTTCAATTTCATTACATTTTAAGAAAGAATCTGCTCTATTTTTATACATACGGTTTGCGGTGTCGGCTATTATTGTCTGCTATGCAATGCAGGTCGCTGTTTAAAGAAAGAGAAAAAATGGAGCGTCGACACACTCACCTTTTTTTTACTGACACATTTTCAAACGTTCATTTCAAGGCCTGGAAAGGTCCTGGAAATAGAATCCCTGGAAATCGTATATGACCTCCCTATAAACAGATTTAACATAGCGCTACAAACGTACTCTAGCGAGTAAAATACTTGAGCAATAGTGATATTATTATTAGGCTTAAACTCAAGTTTATGCAGAATTTTATAGATCACAGTGTTTAAATATGAAGTGGTATTGTAAAGGAGGCGTTGAATTAAAGTGTCGGCGTCCGGTGGCAGCTTTATGGACGGATCATAAACACGCCAACATGTTTTAAAGTTTACAGCTGTGTGTGTGTGTGTGTGTGCGTGCGTGCGTGCGTGCGTGTGTGCGTGTGTGTGTGTGTACGCGCGCGAAAGAAGGAGAAAAAGTGAAAAACAAAGATAAAAAGCTAGTGCACAAGTACGCGTAAATAATTAGCCTCGTTTTTTTCTTTTAAATACACAAAACAACAGTTCCAAAACCACATTTAAGCTTCTTTTTAATTTGGGAGACTGTTATTTCCCCACCTAAAATCTCTTTTTTCCCCGACAAGCATCACTGAAATTTTATAAGCAAACATCTTTACACGATTTTGCGCATGCCTCGACTTAACTGAAGTCGTCTTATATAGTCGTTTAGATCCTTGTGTGTTCAGTCTATCAGAGGGTAATGCTTGCTGAAGAACTAAACCAGTCAAAATAGAGGGTTTTTTCCCCCCCATGTGAAATATTTCTAATTTATTGTATATAAAGTGAGTAACCTCGTCTTTCGTATTTGGAATGAGTTCGATATGCTGAAAGCTGTTTTGTCGTTTCGGAACATGGCATCTTACTGTAATATAGATTTTTTTTTTCTACTATATGTCATGTGCTTTAGATTCTGTTTTACATGTTCTTGTGCCGACTGTCTGAATGACCTGTTCTGATGTCAGTCTGACGAGCTTTTCTGTTGAATGGTGCCTCTGGGAAACAGAGGAAGAAAAAGAATTGATTAAAATTGTTTTCTGTATCTAAACAATAGTTTTTATTCTATAATGAATGCTTTTAACGTTTGTTCCTCACAGCCTGTATTCGCGTATGTCACTGGCGGAGTCAGGATTGGGGAGCGCTGGCTCTTGGTTTTTGTTTGATGAGCAGGAAAGCCCCGGCGGCTCCAAACCTCGCTGCCATTTGGAATGTTCCAAATCTTTGTGCGTCGAACTCTCTTCTGCGCGTTGTCTCCCGTTCCTTTGAGCGGTGGCACTGCTCATGCTGGATTCCAATTAAAGATTTTACAGTCCACGCTGCCATGCGTGATTTCACTGCGTTTCTGCACATCCTCGCTGATAATTAAATATCTGGGAGACACCGTGCAGGAGCGACACTGATTTACAGCTCAAATCGAACATTTATCTAATTTCCGCGTGAGAGATCATTCATCCTGTCCTCCGGGTGCCAATGATGGGAAAGTTCAGAGACTGCAATCAGCCTTCCTCTCGTTTTTTTTTTTTTTTTTTTTCCGTTTTTTGCTTCTCCAGATTAAATTCGGTCTCTGTGGGAGACAGAAAGAGACGCATACGAGGGGGTGATGGGGTTTGAGGTAGGGGGGAGTGCCGAAGGAGAGAAAGAAGAGGATGAGCCAGCATGTGTTTAAAATGTGTGTCTCTTCAGTTGTACACACTGCAGCTGAAAAGGAGATGGGGCGTCTGTTTGGCTGCAACACCAAAAGACTGTCATAAACCCATAAACACCACCCCCGCGCCCACCTCCCCACCCACGCAGATGATGAGTGCATTCATTAGGAGAGTCGTCATCCCTCCATTAGTAGGCTGTGAAGCCGCTGCGGTTCCCCTGTTTGTCTCTGCACCAAAAGCCCGAAAGACGCCGAGTCTACACTGGCTTCCCACCGCACTAGCGCCACTGGTCACAAGGCGAACTGGGCGTTACATTCAAAAGCCGCCATGTGTTCTTCATGCACACGCACACTTGTTCAACAGCGGGATGGCATTTTGCTGCAAAACACCAAATGCGGAAATGCAGCACCTTCCACATACTGGAAAGCTCAGCCCTTGCTGCAGTTGCTATGGTTACATTCAGGATTTTACAAGGGCACCGTACACCCAGGTAACCTTTTCCTCCACTTTATATCGGCCCAGATATCATTGTCTATATGACTACTGCAGGAATCAATCTGAATCAGAAAATCAGGTGTGATGTTGTGACAAACCCAGAAATAAATAAATATATCACAGTCAGACTTGATGTCTTATTTTAGCCAATTTCTCAACATATCAATTCAATTTCAGCTTACAATGCACTAATTCAAAACAAATAATGTTTCTGGTATCCGTAGCAGGTCAAGATCACACTTTAATTGGCAGTTAATTTGGTTATTAATGAAGAGAGGCACCCAATAGTGGGTAATGGTGGTGATGGTAAACCTCAGAGAAGACCCTAGTCCGGGATGCACAGCCTTCTGCCTTGACTGCCGAGATGAAAACAATCATTAATATTTAATGAGGCCTTGGGAGTAATGTAAGCACATGGCAAAGAACCATATATATATATATATATATATGCCTGCATTTCTTTCTGGGAAGAGCTCCATATGGAATGGTGAACATGGCCTCAGCCTTTCTTCATCGCTGCATCGGACCAGCCAATGAGGCTTTAGGATTTGAGCCATTTTAGGCTCGGGCCCCAACACAAAGCAATCCCATAAACCATCTGTAGGCTTGGCGACGAACGATTGTGATACTTCTCTGAGGTCTAGCAGGGTCGGAGCTTCATTAAATCCAGAGTCTCCGCCACAGGCCTCCTTCCAGCCCGTAGCCTGCAGTCCCAGGGAGCGACAAACCCCCTCATCCACCTCTCAAAGAACAGAGAGAAAGAAACCGAGAGGGGAGGGGCGGCGGGCAGAGGCTTTTCCTTGACAAACTGTAAATCCAGGAGAATGCAGCAGGCAGGAGCCTCAGACAACAACAACATGTGAGGCTCATGCACAGAGGAGTCTCAGTTGTGGAGGCACAGAAAACACCAGGGAACCATGCTGGTCACATCTGAAGGAGGAGGTCGAATGTGACACAGTGAGCGAGTAGTGGTTAGACTCTTATATATAAGAAAAGAAATGTTTGTATTTTACAAATTAATTGATGTGAGAGGTGAATTTTCTTTGTAAACTAAACTCACACATGACCTCGTCCCATCTCAGAGGTTCCATTTCACTTTCTGTGCACAATAAATGTGAGTCAGGGGAAGAATCCAGGTTGGCTTATTGCCCAAACTTAGCCATGTGGCTAAAATGAGTGTTGGAATAATAATTTCTGTGATATTACTCCAAACTGAAAGAAGTATTACAGACAAAATATGTGGTGGTGCTGCTGGGGGAAAAAAGCTATTTCAACCCTGGCAAATGTGACCAGTCCAACGTGTCTTCATTTCATCTTCTCACTGAATTAAAAAAAATTCTATAGATAATTAGCGGCTTTATTTTTACAGTCAAGGTGGAAGTCGGAGCTCAGCAGGCTCAGAGCAACTATAACCCCCCTCCTTCCCCTTTCCTCTACGCAGAATGGGCTGTTTTACACAACACAGCTCCTATAATTTATCAAGCAGCAGAGAAGACTATTCATATTCATCAATTCTCTCCAAGAGAGTTATGGTCCCGCTGATACAAACGGCTGTATGGATCAGATCACATCAGCCATTCTGGACTCATTAACGGTTGGATGCAGAGCCAAATGCTGCTGGCTGGCCTGCACATGTTCCAGCTGCCTCCGAGAGAGCAGAAAGAAATAATAATAGCATCAAATAAAGTCAAGAATATCTGCATTTGCACATGTTTCACCTACCTCTGACTGGGTCAGCTAGAGTTCACATTAAAATGAAGAAGTATTATTTTAATAAACAAATGAATCAATTTTAAATTGTAAATATTTTATTGTATATTTCATCAGGATGACAGATTTTTCTTTTCTTTATTGTTCTATTTTTATGCATAGAAACCTGTGTGATTATGAATTATGAGTTTAAATATAATAAGGAAAAAATAAAATGAAAATAAAGGTTTAAAAAAGCCAAACGTGAGTTCCAGGTTGTCATCTTTATTTCTAAATCTCCAACGTGCTAATAAAATAAAATAATAATAATTAAATAAAATAAGTAGACAGCACATATGTACAAACAACTCTATTACAGTCCATTCTTTTCATTACAAGTTACATGTTCTTAGAAAAACGCATAACAGCAAAGGCAAGGTGTGTTTTTCCATTTTACGGAAGTGTTAAGGACAGACAGACACACAGACACAGACAGACAGACAGACAGACAGACAGACAGACAGACAGACAGA
>BJFM01002059.1:11047-30070 GCA_016586285.1 Arothron firmamentum | reverse complement strand
CACACACACACACACACATACACACACACACACACACACACACACACACACACACGTGTGTATCTTTTAAAGATTCAAGGAAAAACACGTATGTAACATTGGAAGTTAGCCTGGGCTATGAGCCTGTACAGTGAGTTAAGAACCAAATATCGACGTAGATATGCTCCAGAAAAATTCCACGATTTGTGACTGGAAGAAAAAAGAGACACACTACACACAGTGGCTGTCAAGTCATTTACATATAAAAAAGAATTAAAACTTTAAAAAACGAATAGTGAAAAATGGTATTTTGTGGGTTACTTTTAAATTCGTTTTTCAGAGATTGTAAAGTTCATGATTCCATCAGTACTCCGGGTTTTATGCATGTACAAACATCTAGAGCTTACTCTGTTGTTATTGTTATTAGTAATCAATAATAATATTGTTGCAAAATATAGGGTAAAGTCGTCCTTAATGAAGGTGAAAGGGAACAAATTGTTAAACTTGTGGTCTCGCTTTGCGCCATATTATTTCTCCCAGCATGCAGCTCCCTCTTGCTACCAGCAGAGCCCGCTTCAGACCAATAGGAAGAGCCGGGGCCCGCGAGGCCAGCACCACTGCTCGCGCTTCCCTCCTGCACGCGCTTCCCTGGTCTATCCCCCCCCCCGTCCAAACCGGCGATAACCTGTAACAACCTCCTGCGTCTCCGTCGCTACAAGTGCGTCAGAGCTGTCCCCGTCTTTTCGTTCCTGATTAATATCTTGAGAGTAGATAAGGAAAGAAAAGATGTTTCTCCACGTAAAGCGTTCTCCGCAGAGTCAGAGGGAGCGACCGAAGCCGCATCTTTTTTATTTGTGAAGGCTAACAGCGACAAGCTGCGACAAGCTATGAAGACACTGTCGTAAAGCAGACAGATTTCTGCGGTGACAAATGATTTGTGACTGGTCCACCGATGCTGTTTCTTTAACCCTTGTGTTCCTGTCCGAGCAAAGGCAAAGAAACCAGTGTTATTATAGCGAAAACAGACGGACGGAGTGTCCGAGCTAATAGGCAGCCTGCAGCTGAAGGTTCACCGAGTTGAAGGGTCAGAAGTTCAGTGTCGTGCGTGAGTTCTGCCCTCGCCTTTCCTCACTTCACTCCAGACCGATTGCTGGATGTCAAAGGCAAAAAGACAGAGGAAGGGAGGGATGGGGGGAGTAAAGAGGAGCAGGGGTAGAGAGGGAGCGGGGTGGGGGCACAGATGAGAGAAATGATAGCAGGAGGCAAAGGAGAGGTGAAGGCCTGACCTACCCTTCCCTGCCACGGCAACAAAAAGCAAAGCTCCTCCTGCCGCCGCCATGTACAGAGGGAGAGATGAAGGAAAAGAAAGAGAGGAAAAATGGAAGGGTTGAAGGTGAGGGTGGGAGGGCGGAAGGTATTCGGTGACATGGAGGCTGGGGTCTGTGTGGGGTGCAGGTGTTTGGCAGCTTTGTTCACGCCAGCTTTTTTTTTTTTTTTTTAAGAATATAGCTGAAGGAAG
The DNA here is from genome assembly GCA_016586285.1 of Arothron firmamentum. Taxonomy (NCBI): domain Eukaryota; kingdom Metazoa; phylum Chordata; class Actinopteri; order Tetraodontiformes; family Tetraodontidae; genus Arothron; species Arothron firmamentum. Next base: position 28,572 of record BJFM01002059.1, on the reverse strand, counting down.
AAACAAGCTTTGGTATTTTATAGAAATGTTAAATCTAAGTCATAGAAAATAGTCCAGATAGTAGATAAACCAATAAGTATTAAATATAAAATGTAATGTTAAAATACGTTTCATATAAGAATTTCCATTTTTACATGAGCACAATCATTAAAGCAGCATAAAATAATTAGCTCCATAGACGTAAAAAGAAGCATTTTTAATTTCATAGAAGGAATCAGTACAAAAATTCAACAGTGTTTGGTTGCACAGCGTTTGTGCTTGGTGCTACAACAGGTCACTATTTATAGGCCTGCTTAAACCAACAAACCTATCAGCTAACCACATCAAAAGTAAACTCTCTTTCACCATCCATGAAACAATAATCTCCTTATCTGATTTTTTTTTCACCGCAAAATGGATTAATGCCATGGCGCAGGTTACTTTTTTTTCAATTACGAATGCTTAATTTAGCTCAGCAGGAGAAACATTGCTATTAAATTGTGAGAAAAGCCTGCGATTATAATAATTAATTAGAATTTCTTTAAATGTATGACAAATTGAGCACTAAATTTGAGATGCAAACATCAATAATGCTAATAGTAATACTCCAAATAATGATAAAAATAATAATATTAATAATGATAATACGTATACGTATAATATTTGCGTCCATGGCCATTCTAAAACGCCAGGCCTGTTTATTTTTTTGCGGCAAGGGAAAGAAATGTTCCTAAACCAAAGTATTACGTGTTTCTAAACCTAATTTGAAAGTAAGGGGCGCTTTGAGTGCGGACATATGGCCAAAAAAATCAATTGGCAAAACATAGAAAGACAGAAAATCGTCGGCACCCATCCACCTGATACCTCTGCGCCTGTTTCTGATCCCTACGCGTTAAATGATACGTTGATTGGAATTGCGCAGTAACGCAACGCAATTGACCCCGGGAAAAATTCACTTATAAGACGACGGTTTGTGTTTAGGGTTTGCATGTCAGCGTGCACAGTCATGTCATTTATATTTATCCAACAAAAGGCAAAAGAAGAAACGATCCTGAATGAAAAGGGGGAAAAATGAGAGCAAGAGATAGAAGACACCCCCCTCCTCTGACTTCTACTGACCATTTTTCTTCAAAGTAATGACTCCAACTCAATTTGGGATGACAAGGAGGGAGAGAAAGAGGGAGAGGGGGAGGTAAAGCTGCAAAAAAAATGACAGAAAGGGGGGATTCGTAAGAGAAGGGAGTGGGAGAGAGGTGGAAATGGCAGAATGAAAGGGTGTGGAAAAGGGAGGGGGCTGTGGGTGAGGAAGAGCTGAGGGGAGGCGGTGTGGTGGGGTGGGCTTGACTGTGTGCGAGGTGAACGAGAGGTCAGCGCGTCTCACCAATATTAAAATGTGTACCGGGGACGCGGGGGTGACACGCCTCGCCCGTTAAACAAAGAGTGTGCCAAACTGGCAGATTAATTTGAAAACTTGAGTCCACGCACACACACACACACACACACACACACACACACACACGCACAACATTTAATGCCTTAAAGAGCCCACAGTCTCTCCAGCAGCCCTGCTCGGTCTCCTAGAAGCCAAAAACCGCTCGCTTCAACACCGGGGAAACAGCGCCGGTAGGCAGGCGAAGGCTTCCGAAAGCGCGTAACGACGATTCCGCCGGGTGCGCGCCGCGCCTCGGCCACAGCTCTGGGCTCCTGGCGGGGGTTTTCCTTCAATCCTCGATTCTAAACCGACCGGTTTGTTGCTCGCGTACTTTGACATAGTCGTCGAGCGTGTGCGTCCATCTGCGTGTGCACGTGAGTCGTGCCGTCCACGGAAATGACAGCTACACTCTTTTTTTCCCCCCCAAGATATCACGAAGAGTCACGAAGAAGTCACAAAAACCTGTGGCGTCGGAAGAGCAGAGTGCACAGCTGAGACTTGCCTTCACGGAGACAAATGGAATGTAGCAGTCAATTTTTTTTTCGATAGCCGAAGAAGTAGAACAACGGAGAGAAGAAGGAAGAAAAAATCGAATTAACGGCACAGAGGAAAAAACGGGCTGAAATCGTCGCTACTGCGGTAACGCCAAAAAAAAAAGAGGGGTGGATCCTGGAGCAGCGAAGAAGTGAGTAGACTTTTTAAAAGCTGAAAATAGGTTTGTTGAAGGAGAAATTGGCTGATTTGAATATGACGGTGTGTATGTGTGCGTTCCCCGCCGCACCGTGTGTGTATGTGGCAGGTGCTTTGACCATGCAGGGAGGAAGGAGACGGTCACGTGTTAAAGGAGCTGCGGCAGAGCCCACTCCTCCTTCCCTTCTCCTATTCAGACGTTTTCGTTTTTAATATACCTGCATATTTTTAAATTTGCCTGTTAAAAGGCTCGGCACGACGAATGAATTTCTTCTTAACGGCTTCTCACGTCCATGCAAAAAAAAAAAAAAAAAAAAAAATCCCCCATATTAATTCGAAATAGTCTTTTAAAATATTGGCATTTAAAGACAGGTGAGTAAGTATAATTGATTCAATTTGATCAGTTTTTAGGTCCTATTTTAAAAAGACACACAGCACAGACAGGCTGCTGTTGTGGGTGAAGGCGAGGTCGTGGCTTGTGGAAGGTTAAAGGTCACGCTGAACTACTTTCTCCCATGAGCCTTTAAGCCATTATGGAGCAATATTCATATCTTATTCAGGGAATATGAAAAACAACCATGCTGCAAACACACACACACACACACACATGCCCACACAATGAATGAACTTGTGCGTGTTTGTAGTGGTTTGCGTCCTCGTGCAGCTCCTTTTCTTTGTCTTCCTGTCGACCACAAGCACGAGTCAGCGCCAGCTGCGGTGGTTTTAGCCGCTTCTCTTCCTCTGCTGGAGCCGATATGCTGTAGCTGCCGCTGAAGAAGGCTCCAAAATGAAGGTTCCAGTGCCACAGGGCTGTTGTGTGTGGATGTTGTGTCTCTGTGTGGCTGCAGCTCCTCTGCTAAACACATGCTAATCTTTTAGCAGGCTGTGACCACAGGCCTGTTGAAATATCCAGGTAATTAATTTCAGGACAGTGAAATATTGGGTCACAAGCTGGTGGCTAATGAATTAAAACTGACGTTTTGGTTTTCATTTGAAGGTAAAAATCGTGTTCCTGGATTGCAGATGTCTCTTGGGTTATATAGCACCTAACTTTTGTGTTCTACTGTATGACCTTCCTGCTGTTTATATTTCTGGATACCAAAACAAGTTGCAGTCTGCTGGTCCGCCTGCTGCATATCGAGATGCTTTTGCAAGTCCCACAGTTAGGCCATCGACCCTTTAAAATGCATTCCAGAAAACACATTTGGGCTTCTACTCACCACACAGAGCGACAGAGTTGTGCAGGACTTCATTTGCTCCCCCTCCCTTACATACTTTGCATGACAATCACCAGGAGAAAAGACCTTGATGTATTTTTCAAACCGCACAAAGGAGCAAAACCACATTTTTCATCTCGTCCTACATTGGCTTTTTCACCTCGGTCATATTTCAGAACAGTGACAAGCGCGGTCGCTGCAGATAATGAGGCCGTTTAACCCTTCGTGTTCATTTTAATTTTCTCTTTGTGGCTATAAGGGTGCTATTAAAATATCTATTATAACGTACAGTTCTTTTAAAATAATGAACACAAAAGGCAGCCTGGTCAAGCTGACAAATGATTATTCCTCTGACGTAATGTTTGACTTTTTAAAATTATTTAATTTGACTTTAAGTCCTGTCATGATGATTCAATCTGAATTTTAATTTCACCTGAAAATTTGTGTGGTTTTGGTGTGGTTTTAATGAATCTCTCTAAGAGATTGGTTCCTGGAATAACGCAAAGCAGATGACAACAAATCTGCAATTCATTTCTGCAGCTTTGACAACAACAAACTGAATTTGGGGGCCTCGTATGAGACAAACCTGTTAAATTGTGAAGACACTGTGAAGTTATTTATTCGCCCAGCCCTCTTCCCCTCTGAATATTTTATTGCTTTCCTTTCTCCCACCCTCCCCCGTTTTAATGGAAACCTTTCCCCCTTGCAGGGAAGTTTGAGCTCATTAGTGTTTGTGCTGTAAACGGAATTGACCCGCAATAAAAACCATATGTTTACATCTTCATCAGCCGATCCTGTGCTGTGTGCGCTTGTGTGTGTGTGTGTGTGTGTGTGTGTGTGTGTGTGTGTGTGTGTGTGTGTGTGAGAGAGAGAGAGAGAGAGAGAGAGAGAGAGAGAGAGGGGGAGAGAAACAACACAAGACAGGGTTGTTGTTAGGGTGGTGTTCTACAGTTACCGATGTGGTCCTCAGCCTCCTGAGAGGTGAGAATTCACAATATCTGACTAAATATGCTCTGCGCCACATGGAATGATTATTTTGGTAAAATAGCACACGCGTACACGCTAGAGCTCCTCTTTCGTTGATATCATATTTCACCACACATTCTGGAGGATGATTTAGACCGGTTTTATCTGATTATACCTGACTTTGGGTGGCTCTTTGTTTGACGCATTGACCTCTACCTGCAGCCAGGAAAACAATGAGCTCCGGGCGGCCTGAATGGCTACTGCTGACAAACTTGACAGAGGGACGGGAAGTGCAGCAGTCAGACTCAACACACCTTGATCGATACCTGGGGGGGGGGGGGGTGACCTGTGGCAAAGGAAAGGCCAAGGTGACAAATATGTGCCCATGCTTGCGCATAGAATGTTGCAGAAGTCAGACCATTTTGTCCTCATTCTTGGCGCTAAACACTGGGGGAAGAAGGAAAAGATAAATAATATTTAGAACACAAAACCGCCAAAATAGATTGTAAATTTTACCAATCATGACTCCTGTCAGAGCAGCAGTCCAAATTAATTGTCCTAATGCTGTAATGCTGCAGAGGAAGCAACATTTTCATCAAAATCAGTGTGAGCTGCACATAACTGATCAAAATAAATAAATAAATAAAATGTATATATGATTATATATAAAATTGGAGGTCTAAACTGATGTTTAAACCATTTCAGAGCTGTTTTTTTAAATAATACATTTAAGATTCACGTTTTGCTGGCTAGTCCAATGAGCTCACTCAGAAAAAAGTATTTACTTTATTTTCGGTTTGAAACTGTTTTTTTTAAAAAAGGGGATGCATCTTTGTGTGCGCACGAGAGACTTTTTTTTTTTAAAATCCACTTAAATCAGAGTTTTAGGAGAGAGACTCTGAGTCATTTGCCACAGTGAAGGGACACTTATTCATTTATTCATTGCTCCATTTTTCACTCCAATCACTCAGAACATTTTAATAGGACGGTGTTTCCCCTGCCAAACCATTTGTCTTTTTCTTTCATTAAATTCTGCTCGTTCTCTCAGAAAGGTATACGCTTGGTCTTGCCAAGTTTTCCTCATCTTTTTTCCGTTTTAATTGTATTACTTATATAATTGAAAGTGAAATTTGCGTGCCTATTAAGCGAAACCAAAAAAACTTTAATATTTCGTTTCAAATTCATGAATTAGACTAACGCTATTTATTTTCACGCGTCTTAAAATAAATTACTGAAAGGAAATACATCTTATGTATGAGCAAATGATATAAAATATTATTCTACAACATTATCACTAACTTTCGCAATTGCTATTTTATTTACATCATATAAGCCGAAAACTACAACTAAAAAATTACGATTTTAATGCACAGCTCTTTTTAATAAAGTCTGCGTTTTTACAGATATGATTTATCACAATTCTTTCTTTCTTTCTTTCTTTCTTTCTTTCTTTCTTTCTTTCTTTCTTTCTTTATTTTTAACGCACAGTTTGTAGCAGCTGCAGTTCGACCGGCACATCGTCGTTTTAGGAATTTAATCGCTTTTAAGAAATAAAAATGTAATAATATTGCAGAACCTTTATCTTGTTTACGTGAAATCAAAATAAAGGTCGCGGCTGACTTCCCGGAAGTGTGACGGCATCGTAACTTCATTTCCCAGATCCTCCACCTGCAGTGTAGAGGTGAGGGGTCAGAAACAGTACAGATGGATGGTAATATTCCTGTGCGGCTGCCGCGGGGAGTTTATGATGGCAATAATATCCATCGATGGTGTAACCGCGTCCCTCCAGAGAGCCACTGTCTTCTATATCTACCCTGTAGATCCGGATTTGTGTAACAATCATTAAAGCAATCACAAATTCGCTTCTAGGGGAGTATATAGTGGATTTATACACGACGGCAGCGATGGAACAAACACGGACGGGAGAGATTTTTATTTGCCTTGCGTCACATCTTCATCACTTCATTGTGCTTTTTATAAATTTTTGAACAGGTGGGGAAAAGAAACGCGTGATTTATTAAAGAAAATAAATGTTTTGTTTTTAAAGATACAACAACCACCGTCTATTTGTGTGCTTTATTGATGGTTATTCGATGCCGCAGCTCATATTTAAAAGGGGAAAAAAAATACTGCTGCTGTGTTTCATCTCTAAAGTGAACGAAACTCATTTCAAGTTTGCTGCAATTTATTTTTTCGATCGTCCAGGCTGCCGCTGTTGTAAAGGCCAAGCCCAGGCTGAATCGGAGTTTTTTATTTATTATTTGTCTTGTTGAAAAATGACGGGGCCGACTTTACTCTTCATCCAAGAAGGCGTACTGGGAGTAGAGAGGGGGGTTGTCCGCGAGTGGGGGGTGGAAGGTCGATTTATAGACGGTCAATTTTCTGGAAACAAAGGCCTCGGATATCTCCATTAACTTGTCTGCTCCGCGTGTGCGCACCTTTGATTCAGCTGATAAGAGAATTGCACCGTGTTTGCGCGTTTGTGAGGTGGGGGCTCAATTAAAATCGAAAATCTGGCTGTAAATGCTTTTGAGCCATATTATTGTAGGAATTGTTATTATTTACAGTGGGAGCTGTGCGCTGTGGAAACGCGTTTCTGTAGCACGATTGTTTATAAAAACAGATACAATTGTCACACCAGGGACTCATGGAAAACCGGTTTCTTTACAATTATCTTGATATTTAAAAAAAGATTGGAAAGAACGTTTGGGGCTGCGTTGATGGGAAGAAGCCTCTGCTGGAGGAAAACACAACCCGTCGCTCAGTGCAGTAATGTACAGCTCAAGGGCAAAACCAGCCGCACAATATGGATCGGACATATGGTCTCACTATGTCTACCTAATGGCAAAATCAGGCATAGCCTGTTTGCTCATGCACGGAAAATGCAGGCACTTGAGGGTGTATTATCATGCAAAGGGAGTTGAATATGGAGCAAGCGTGCGTCAGAGCAACAGGGTTGACCAAGGAGAATAAGAAGTGGTGCTGCGCTTTAATGCAAAGATCTGGTAGTGATTTAGGAGACCGTGCAACCTGAATTAGTTGATGAATTTTCTATCGATCCTAAACAAGGCAGATTTATCTCTGACATGCTGCTGCTGCTGCTGCTGCTGCTGGGTGGCAGCCCGACAGGCCACCGCTCCACTCCCCGTTATTAGCGATTTAAGAAAAAGAGAGGGCTTTGGCAGGCACGCCTGCACACACACGCACACACACACACACACGCACACACACACACAAGCACACACAAAGGGTGGTGCAGGCGCCACTTTAAATCCCCCGAGCACCATCTTTGTGTTGCTCTTTTTCCTACTTTTTTTTTTTATTTGAAGTTCCTGTCAGGCTAAATGGTTCGTTAGCAATCAAAGAGCGCTTGTCATCTGCACTCTACGCTGCTGCTCGTGCGTGTCTGTGCGCGCTCTTGTAACTTTATTATTCTTATTCTTATTACCAGTTTATATCATATATGTGTGCCGAAATAGTGGCGACATAATAAGTGTTTTGTGTGTGTGTGTGTGTGTGTGTGTGTGTGTGTGTGTGTGTGTGTGTGTGTGTGTGTGTGTGTGTGTGTGTTCGGGGGGGTTGTAGTATTGTACATCATGAATACTCAAACTGTGGCCATATGATGATGCGCGTGCGGGGGCCGTGTGTATATGCTTAATCCCATTTCCTTATCCGGGGACCATTTCGGAGCCACGCCATTGGCCATCGCTCGTCACGTGGCTTCTTAACTTTGTTCACTTGACAGAAAAGTAGGAGGGTTCAACGGAACAGGAATAAGCGAAGAGTAAAGGGATGACATATAAATTTTAGTTATATATTTTCCGAGTAGGTGCAATTCCACAAAAAGGCTGAAATTAATGGCCATGAGCTCCTATTTGATCAACTCCAACTATGTGGACCCGAAGTTCCCACCGTGCGAGGAATACTCACAGAACGACTATCTGCCCAACCACTCTCCGGACTATTACAGCTCCCAGAGGCAGGAGACTGCTGCTTTCCAGCCGGACTCTCTCTACCACCACCATCAACATCACCCACACCACCAGCAGCGAGCCGAGCCGCCGTACACGCAGTGCCAGCGCGCAGGGCAGCCCGCCTCCGTAGTCATGTCCCCGCGGGGTCATGTCCTACCCCCGTCCGGACTCCAGACCACTCCAGTGCCGGAGCCAAGTCACCGCTGCGAGTCGGTGACACCCAGCCCGCCTCCGCCGCCGTCTTGCGGCCAAACGCCTCACAGTCAATGCACTTCGTCTCCCGCCAGCACCCGCAAAGACCCCGTGGTTTATCCGTGGATGAAGAAAGTCCATGTAAACATTGGTAAGTGCCGCAAGCAAACTTCTTTCTCTCTCTCCCCTCTCTCTCTCGCTGGCTGCGCCTTTGTGCTTGCATGCTGCTGTGCGCCGTGCACTTTTCTAGGTGTCCACCGTTAAAATCTGCGTCTTCTCCTCCCTGTTTTCTCTTACAAGTAGACGAGTAGCCTGTGGGTCACGATTTACGATCGCCTGTTTGCAAGGCCAATATAATTACACCCTCCATAAATTTTTATTACACCTCTTCGCTGAGGTGCCTTTTGAAGTCCTATCGCGGGCTCATCTGCTCTAATTCCTCGCCTTATGACAACTCCAACCGAGCCCATAAGTTAGCTTTTATGCTCTGGTAATTTGATTTTAAGTGGTCGGGTTGTATAAACGGTGTACTTTACTTTGTGGGGCTTTCGTCGTTCCAGCGGAGGGGAAGTTTTATGGCAGCTGAAATATTCATGTTTATAGAGGCAGCCGTAAAATACTAATGTGAAACCGTAAAGCTCAAGTTTGTTATGGCTCCTCTGTAGTGGAATAATAGACTCGCAGCCTATTGCGTGTTGGCGTAACTGAAGCGAATGTTCGCGCAGCGACCGAATACCGCGTTTGCAGCCAGCGTGTATCTCTGCCGAGCCGTTTACTTAATCTTCTTTTTTTTTTTTCATTCCTCCCTCGACAAAATCCTTTAAGCCACCCTGTCTCGGGAGACCCAGTGCAGTTCTGTCGCTGGATTCTGCGTTTTGAGGGATTTGTTGAATCATTAGCCAACCGGCCATTCTTTTCCGTGGTGCAGCAGCTGCACCCCCACCAGCTCTCAAGCAGTTTATGTAAGACAGACAATGCTACCACCCTGATTCTTGGACCGTGACAACCCGGGCAAAGATCACAATCAGGGAAAAAAACACGAACAAACCAACAAGAAAAGCGCGCTACTCCTTGCGCTGCTGTGGCGTTGTTAATGAAGACTGTTGATATTTTCCGGGATTCCTTTTGCGTGCACGAACGTGTCAGAACAGCTGCAGTTTTACGCCTTAGAGCTCAACCGTCGACCCGGTTTGGTCTCATATCACAACATTAGGATACCGGGGTCGGACTGGCTGCACAGTCAGGATTCACACGTAAGGCCTGAAATCACTCTTCACTGTGTATTCATGAAAACTAGTCCCTCAAGTCCTTATAACATTAACAGGAATTCAGACAACAACAAGCATTTTATTTGCAGAAACACCGCCTTGTAAAAGTACGTTATCATCGCGGGGCAAAAGTATATTAATTATACTGGGACGATTATTTTATTTCATATTAATAAATAACGTGGTTGGCTATTTCTTGGATTGTAAATATTTATGACTTAACGGTTCAAAATTAACTAACTGAATATTATGCAATGTAAATTTGGTTCGCGGTCATGTTCGGAGCTTTTCCTGGCACACATTACTACATATATAGAAAAACAGATTATTATCATGCTCAGTCTTTTTTTTAAATTTCTGTATATGTGTGAGGACAGTTATGTAGAATAAATGATCTTTTATTGTTTGCACGGTTGTATTTTCTGGCGGGCTGGTGAACATTTGCCCTCTTTTCTTTCCCTCACACAGTGAGCTCAAACTACACAGGCGGCGAGCCGAAGCGTTCGCGGACGGCCTACACCCGCCAGCAGGTCCTGGAGCTGGAGAAGGAGTTCCACTACAACCGGTACCTGACGCGCAGGCGCAGGGTGGAGATCGCGCACACGCTCTGCCTGTCAGAACGCCAGATCAAAATCTGGTTCCAGAACCGGAGGATGAAATGGAAGAAGGATCACAAGCTTCCCAACACCAAGGTCCGCTCCGGGTCAAACAACACAAACTCCCAGGTTCTGACTGGCTCCCAAAACCGCACCGGACCCCTATAGCCGTCCGTCTCTCTTGTATGATTTATGCCCCCTCCCTTGCGGTCCCTGATTGCGAGACTGAATGCCGCAGCGGCAGCCATGCTTCTGACCACCGGAGCCTGCACTTTGGACCGGAATAACGCCTTTGCTCCGGAGGAAAAGATGAATGTCACTGCCGCCTGGTTGATCCCTATCTGCGCCCTATCCGCGCTGAGACTTTCACAATCTGAAATATGTGTGGGGGATTTTCCGCTCATAAAAAAACAACAGGAACAAAAGAGAAGACGAAAACTGAAACAAAATATTGCGGCAGCTTCATTCCTCGGACCTTGTCTCTATGTCTCCCTCTTTTTGTCTCTCCGTCGTTCTCTTTTTCTTTTTTCAAAAAAATGTTTCTGGCTTTTTATGCCCCCCCATTCTCCTTCTATATAAACATAAAACGCTAGGCCGCAGGTAAAAAGCCCCCGTGCGCATGTTTCTTTCCATCAGCCTTTCCCCCCCTCTGTCAGAGTTTTTGGGTAAAGATGGATCCTCGTTTTCATCTTTAATCATGCCAAACTCGGCTGCCATTTGTCATGTTTACTCTGCGGGTACAAAGAAGAGGGGTGAACCGCGGCTCTGCCCATTACCCCTCGCCCCTTTCCTCTTCCCAAACCACGACTCATCATCCTCCCACCCCGCTCCAGCACGCATGCACATGGAGCAAATGGAAGGCTCGGTTTTGTTCAGAGAAGTATTTTTTTCCGTGTCAGACTCTCCACGCGCTCTTATCTCTGTCTGCCTTTCACATATGTAACCTTCATATTTCACATGCCACTTTTTCTGTAATTTTTATATTTGTTTCCATTTTTTAAAGGGAAATTATAGGTCTTTAAAATGTAATTACAGTTATTTTCTTAATCAGAAACAGAATCATACTTTATCTCGTGATTGCAGATAATGCAGGATTTTTTTGTGAACTGATCATGTTTTATTTTGTTATGTTGTAAACAGAGAACCAGACTGACAGGGTGAAAAAAAAAAGTCAAATATGCGTTCCAAAAGGGTTTATAAAGCTGCCTACACAATTCTAACATTCAAACCAAAATCCTGGTACAAATAGCTCATGAACACAAATATAAACGCCGCACTACATAATGTACTACCTATTACCTCAGTTGTACTGATATATATTTTTATTTTGATCCTCTTAATAATTTCCCTCGCGTTCAAATGAAGTGACAGCTTTCCAAGCTTTTATATTTTATAGTCGTGTAATGAGTTATGGTAATAAATATTGCTTACTAAAAAGCGTCATCCGTTTGTTATGTGCAAAATATAATAATTTAATTATAAATAGTTGTTCTGGCCAGGGACATTGTGAAAAACAAAGAAGCCTTTTATTGCATGTCTGAAATGTGTTGATTAATTTTTTTAATATGAATCTTCCTGTTTTTATTTCTCCTCTCATTCTCCTTCCATGGAATCGCGCGCACTTATTTTCTTGTTCTCGCCGTTCTGTCATCATGTGCCAGTTCCTTAGATATTTTATTCTGTAAGTGACTTGGTTTTGAACAGATTGTTATTTTATGTACATTCCAAAGAAGCGTTTCTGTCGTTCTAGAAGACGAATATGATAACAAAACAGTGCTGGTAATGTTGAACATGTGGTCCTACGGTTTGTAAGTTACTTCTGTCTGCTTATGCCTCCACAGTGTCTACCTATTATTTGTAAATACTTCATAGACATGTAAATAAACGGCTAAAAAGGCAAAAAGCTTTTCTCATTTACGTTATTTGCTATCGTCAGTTTCTTAGTTTTTGGCTACAGAAAAAACCAAAAACCTATTATCACCCGGATTCAATTCATTTATCGACTTAAATGTGATCTATGTAACATCCGGATTGGTTTTGCAGATTTAGAACAGGACAATGGCACAAATGTCTTTTCTCGTTGCGGTTTAACGGCATTTAAGGCGTCGCTCCGGCTCTCCCACGTGCGCACACAAATATTTTCATTAAATTTCAATGTTGGTTTTGTCTATAGCCTGTCTTGAGAAATCAGCAGCCTGAGATGATTAATCTGTGCAGGCCTTGAGTGATCTTGGTACATTACGTCCAGTAATCTCGTTTTAAATCACAGACCGTCCCTTCGTTTCACTCTCGTTCTCCCGTTAATTTAACGGCTGCTCAGACTTGCCTGCACCGGTCCCACAAAGTACGGGACAACCCCCACCTTCCTCCTCGACTCTTTAGATCACACACACACAAAAAAAACATTAAATAGTTTCTTGGTTCATGCTCTTTTAATGCTTTAATGACTAATTTTCGTACGTTTTTCCCCTCGATATCGGTGTTTTCTGGAGCGCTGTTGAGCGCGCATGTGTGTTTTATTTTTTTATATATTACAAAAAGGGAGCGTGCCGGCGCCATAGCTCAAACCCTGACAACCAAATAGATAATCAACAAGACGAATGGCTTCTTTTGTAAGGAGCGGCTCCTGTATTAATTTTCATTTTCTTTTCTTAGAGCAGGTATCGAAAAATATAGAGCAAGAGGGGGGAGTGAGAAAATAGCATTTCTGCCGATGAACTTTAAACAAAAAAACTCTGCCCCCCTAAATTGGTCCGCTCGTATTCCTCGGCCCAGGGAAGATTCTCTATTACTCGTTGGCTGATTTCTCCCTGGGCCCCTTGCCACAGAGTCTCCCACTGCCCATTTATCTGTTTTCTCCCTGTTTATGAAGGGCTCCCCTGCTATCACAGTGCACACCTACAGACCCCAACACGTTAACACCAACATGTGACTCCCGAAAGCCTGTAAAACTACATTCCAAAGATTCTAATAATGTGAATAAATTACAACCCCCCCCCAAAAAAAGTCCTTTTCATTTCGCACATCATCATGCTCCGCTCCAAGGTGACGACTTCTCCACTGCGTTTCCTCGGTGTGTATTAATTTGCTCCAGTTGCTCACGACCTGCCATATGTTGTGTCTCTTCTTCTGTGGCGAACACTATATGGTTTAATACCCCTTCCTCTACACACAAACCCTCGGGCGGTGTGCCTCTCCTCACATAAGATAATATTTTTTCGGTTTTTTTTTTCTTTTTGTCCGAATGCCGTAATTTTCACTGCACAGCAATTGTCCTATATTGGAACATCTAACCGCGCACACCCCCACCACAATATCTACACACATGCACACACATATGTCCCTCCACAATAACCCCTAAAGGCCCCTGAGCACTCGCAGCCGGGGTTGAAATAAATGATTTTGCGTGCAGGGTGACACCGCACACAATAAAATCCACCGAGGAATCTTTATTCTTCTTTTTTTTTTTTTTTAGCCTCCTTTATCAGCGCGGCCTTCTGCTGCCTCTGTTAATGTGAATGGGAGCAGATTTTAGTCAGGACGCCCCTCCACCATCGTCACCTCCGCAAGCCTGAAAAAGTTCACCGCCATTATTTTCTGGGCAGGACGGGGGGTGGCATGGCACCTTAAGAAAAATGCGAGAATTATACAAGAACAATCATTAATCACGTGTACTTCTTTAAACACTTCTTCTCCTTCTCTATTGTCGTTCGGCAGCCACACAGAAGACCCCTTCTGCCAGGAGATGGAGAGAGGGCAAGGAGCACGGCGGCAGACAGCAGGAGAAAAGGAAGACGTCTTGGAAGAGACTTTGAAGACCCCCCCCCCACCCCCCCACCCCCTGACACCATCACCACCGCACGCGCGCGCGCGTACCGTACACACACGGTACACCTACAATTCCCACCCATCAGTTATTTTCCAACCCAGAATTATCCAACCATTAGGGGGAAAAAAAAAACTTTTCTTCCTCATTTGAAAGAAGAAGAAAGTCCGTGTAAAGAAATTTGGTAACTCAGAACTCCGCCAAAGTCTCCCAGCCAACAACATGGCTCTGCCTTCCCAGCAATCCAAGGTAAGAAGCTTTGGATTTTCCTATTTTTAACTCCCAATCGTAAGGTAACATTTGTCTGAAGGCTCAATGGCGCTTTTATGGTTTTATTGCCCCCTGTGCATTTGGCGAGCAGCCGAAGGGGGCATGGGCAGCCTTTGATTTCTGCGCCGGGCAGGAACTGCGAAGGCGTTTGTTTGCGCCGGTGCAGAGAGCAGCGTTTTGTGTTGTCTCTGGGCTGCGTTTGTGCAACTGTTCCCATTCCTCTTTGCCATAGTGGTGTCACTTCAGCGCCTGTCTGCCACTCGTGAGGCCTGCTGCTCCTCAGCATCTGTCGCGGTGCCCAAAATGCGCTTTACGCATTCGACGCGTGTACCGGTGTAAGGAGCACTATGTGTACTGGTATTTGTAAAATTATTTGGCTGGTGTATGTCTTCACACACACACACACACACACACACACACACACACACACACACACACACACACACACACACACACACACACACACCACATTGCACCTTGTTTCCTTATTAACACAATTTGCAGGCTGGTCTGACGTCATCAAAGCGATGTCATTTTTTGACATCTTGAATCCTTCCCTTCCCTGCATCCTTTACTTTGAGCCCATTATGCATGTTCTGTCTGCGGTTATAAAGAGGTGCTGCAGTTAAGGCTTGCAGGTTTTAATGAGATATTGTTGCGTGCGTGTTTTTGTCGGCCAGGTGCAACGAGGCAACTGAGACTGCACTATGAATATGAATTATATGGCCTGCACTCGCACAGGAGGATATAGGGGGAGGAGTGCGGGGCTGAAGAAGAAAAATTAAGAACTAGCTGAGCTCTGGTTAATGAATACTCTCACTGTTGCTCTCCGAAACAATTTGCTTCAGACTCAAACGATCGGCGAAGCTTTCCAAATGGACTGAGAAACGATCGCCGGTGGCCGCATACGCGCCCGGGCCTCTGGTATCTGCTGAGGCGAGCAGCAGTGGCCTCAGGAAGCGCACTCACTTCTGTTTGACCCCTTCAGAAATCAATCTAGCCGCGATTAAAAATAAAAGGGCAGCGGTTATGCTGTATGAGCCCCGGCCTCTCATGGGGGACGCCGGCTACGGCGTGACGCCATGCGTGCCAGTAAGAGAATCAGATGAGGAACATATAAGCTGTGGGTATCGAAGGAAATGTAGAGGGAGAGAGAGGGGGGGGAAAGGGAAAAAAAAATCAATGGTCATGCAGGGGCAGAATGGCCAAGCTGCGGCCAGAGAGGGTTCAACTAGGGGACACGTTTTTTTTTTTGACCGATGAGGTCCACTGGCTCTGAAGTCAGAGGCTGACCCGTGGTTACCCCCCTCCCGCACATGCACATACACACATACACACACACACACATACACTGGTCCCCCCTTGACCTGTAGTGCTGCTGGACTGTCCGCTCCCTCGGACATTCCCAGACCTCCGGAGCCTCCGGGGCACTTAGTCATAACAAACGAGTTTAGGGCACTGTAACCCGGGGACATGGCGGCGATAGCTCCGTTTCCACTCCCAGACAGACAGCGAGACAGACAAGGTAACCACCTGGTCCAGGAGGTCAGATGCAGGTCGTTTCACAAAGTTAATTGTCCTGTACTAACCAATTTAAATACAAAAAAGGAGTCTCACACACTTCTGTTAATGTTTAATGAGGTGCCTTGAGACATGGCCAGATTTGATATTGGAGGGTCAGCCAAGCCTCTCAGACTGGCTCACGCACAGAAAACATGTAGGCTGATGATGGACATGTTGACAGCATGTCTAAACAGAGCCTGCCCCTCCTGATCGCCTGACCAAAAAGCCGCTGAGAAGGGACTGCTGACCCGTTCCAGGCAAGTTTTCATGGTGCAATGGGGAGAATGATATGTGATCATATTCATTAGGAAGGAAGGATTCACACCAAGCAGGACATCAAATGAAATACAATACTAGTAGTTTCAGTGGAGGTGGGATTGTGTGCAGTTCAGCCAACTGCTGCTACCATTATTTGCTGGTGGTCATTTTTCAGCCTGGTAATCTGACCTGTGTCTGCATGTGTGTGTGTGTGTGTGTGTGTGCGTGTGTGTGCGGATTACTCAAAAGGACAATGAAATGAGGGGAAATGCTGTTGGACAGTTGTGTTTTGCTTACGCCTTCAAAATGTTCCCTTGAAAAGCCTTGGAATTTCTCCTAATTGTCAAGGTTACGTTGGCATGCTCACATCCTTCACCTTATGCTGATAGAACATCACACCTGTGTGAACATTTCTCTCACTGAAATACTACAGGAAGGAAACACTTCGGCTTTGTGTTTAGGCCCTACCAGCAATAACGGAGCCTTTTGTAGTAATTGTCTCTGATAGAGCCTACTAGATGTCCCTCCGTTTTCTGCATTTTTCTTTTGCTTCCCTGAGGTTCTACATCAGATATGTGTGCTGTTGTTGTTTTTTTCCCTCCCAGAATGTGTTGAGTAAGGAGGTTTTCTCACATTTTAAAGATTTACTTGAAAATCGTTCACATGGCAGAATCTCTGACACCTCCAACAGAATAAAAGACTCCTTTCTTTTTGTTTGAATGCTTCAAATGGAAACGGCCGGTTCTACGTGATAAAACTACCATTTGGCTCACATTCTATCTCCTATAAACAGAAGCTCCTTCAGTGATAACTCTCATACTGCCGTGACCTGACCTTTGTGAGGACAGGACTGAAAGATCAATGTGCACACCGCCCGATGTACATGAAAAGTGGAATTGATGTGGGTTTCATCGTGCCATTAATTGGATGAAGACTGTATAAACTGGAGGCCAAAACTGTATATAAGAGGCTGCATTGGTTTAACAAACAGGACTTCTCCCCAGAACATCCGAAATGTAATATATTTCTTTCACAAACTCACATTTTCATTAAAATAGTATATATTATTCTTTTTTTTTTAATCAGTAGCTCCCATAGCCTTTCTTGCTGTATCGCTCCCACAAATTTGTTTCTGTAATCTCAGTGGGGGTAACAGTTAAATAACAGTGAAATAAAAGCAGGACACCACTAAGGGAGGGTCAGGCAGCCAGATGTGAACCAGCTTTCACCCTGTGGTGTGTGTGTGTGTGTGTGTGTGTGTGTGTGTGTGTGTGTGTGTGTGTGTGTGTGTGTG
>BJFM01002058.1:130975-143562 GCA_016586285.1 Arothron firmamentum | reverse complement strand
CCCCCCCCCCCCCCCAACTCCCCCCTCCCCCCTCCCCGTCTGAAGCTCTAGTCTGGTTCCTCGGTATGTGGCCCTCGCTGGGCGCAGCAGGAGGCAGTAAACAGGTACGCTGAGAAACCAGACAGGCAGTCAAAACAGATGACTGTTACTCAGAATCTTCTCGTCTTAAAGCTGTTAGCGCAGGCTGACGGGACTCGTTAGCGCAGCCTCACACCCTAAAGACGCAGCAGAGGAGGGCCGACATTTACAGAGATGACTGTTCTGGAGAAATACACTCGATCCTGTTTTGACTGCTGATACCCGGCGCTCCCAGCAGGACAGCAGCGCGTCTATAATCAATGGCCGATGTTCTAAAATGTTTTTCTGGTTGTCTGGCCGGACTGTTGGCAGTTAGCGGCTAACCCAGTTTATACATACAAGATGGCAGCACGAGCTGACCTCAGCTGTGACCCTGAACAGACGAGTGGAAACCACCAGCAGGCCGTGAGCTGAGGTTAGCTTCAGTCGCTGCCTCCTCCGTCTGAGGGAGTTCAACCCGACACCTGAGTCGTCCCAGTCAGGTGGAGAGCGCTTGCCGCTCTGCCTAAAGCGTAACTGAAGACGGAGGGTGTGGTTCACTGACGTCCTGCAGGAAAACCCACGGGCAGCTCTGGCGAATGTGCGATGTCATAACACTCAGCTCGGCTGTGAACGGCAACAAAACAATTTCTAACGCTCCTTCCTGTCCTCCTGTCCTTCCTGTCCTTCCTGTCCTTTCCTGAAGCGTTAACACACTGCCACGTGACCAGTGATGTAGTTTGGGGTGTTTTTTTTTTCACTCTCGACATTTAAGTGCAGCTGATTGCTTTCCAGACCCTCCCCAGCATGCTTCCAACTCTGTACTTGAGTTTTTATGAAACGGCTGGTTTAAACGGCCTCCTACTCTCCACAGACAGGGTGAGGTGGCGTTTGCCTTACTTACCAACTGTTACATAGCTCTGCCGGCGGTCTGACTCAAAACAGTAATCTAGCATCACCCTTCTGCTCTCTTTAACCTGGTTTTCTCAAAATCTCGCTTTGCTCAGCCGGGACAGAGCGGCTGCTTGGGGTTTGATCATGTCTCAGATATATTAAGCTTCCTGTTCTTAAGATTAAAAACACTGAATGAATCAGACTTTCTACAAAAGCCAAAGGTTGTCAATAATGTGAAGCAGTTAGCTCTCAGAATGAATTTATAAGGCTAAACTCCAAACAGAACGAGTGTTTCGGTGTTAGCGGCGTAGAATCTAGACTTGAGACTGACCGACATAGGTGCACGGGATGGTTTCCTAACTTTTCTTTCCTCCTTCCTTTTTTAGCGTCTCCCATCTGTCTCCTCCAACAACCCCTTGAAGTTTCTTTGCCCCAGCCCCTTCCATAGCAAAAATCCGCTCGAACACAACTAAAAATTCATTTTGTCTGACCTAAATCAGAGGGTGTCTGCGCCATGAGCTTATTACACAGTGCACTTAAACTTGTGTTGTGGAGGAGGATGGGGTATTATTATCTTCCAGCTACCCACCCTGCTATAAAAACTAGTGGTGCGACATCTCCACAGCGCATTGCTGCTGCCCTCCCTCCCTTCCTTTCACTCTCTCGCTCGTCCTACATGAGCCGCACACGACAGTGAGCCCGACTCTAAACTCCGCGCTGGCTGCTCTGCTACACACACACGCCGACCCGAGGCTCACACTCCGGTCTCATCTGTTGCGCTGATCTCGCTTCTCCCCATTGGATATTCCTCCCTGGGTTTTGTTTTTGTTTTTGTTTTGTTTTTTTTTCCCTTTTGGTTTTTGTGAATGGGCACCCACGGCCGGCGTGGGGAGCTTGTGAATGGACTGACCGCCCGGTTGACTGATTGACGGACCGGGCCGGCTGCGTTCCTGGTAAGAAAAGGCGATGCTGAGGGGTCAAGTGAGGAGCAGCGGAACCTGTTAGTGGTCTGGAACTACGGAGACACGTGAGGGGAATCGTGAGACTGGAGGTACGGTAGGCGATGACTGCTGTGGAATGCAGGTGAACGTATCAAGACATGCGGGAATTTATTCAGATGACAGAGTCACGGAGCACATGGGTGTGTGCTCGCCCGTGCGCAGTTAGAGTAATGCAACAGACTTTGGGTGCGTGCGTGTGAGTGGACAAGCTTGGACTTGTGCACTCGGTTGCGGCGCGCACACGTGCATCCCTCAGCCTCCGCATTAACAAGGCTGGGTAGAGATCATAAAGGGTCAGCGGTGTCACTTTGAAACTCGTTTCATTAGCAAAGCAGTAAATATCTGGACATAGATTCAGCATCATTTGAAAAGGTAAGGCAGCAGTTGGAGCGTTAGCGGACTCGTTATTTACATTCCCACATTCTCCTTTACGTCCAAAGTAAAAACTCGGGTAAATCATAGTGTTGAGGGTGAGATATGTGCGCCCGGACAAAGTAAAAACATGTTGTGGATTTGATGCTGAGCTGTAAATGACTATTTACAACCTGCTAGTTGTTAGCTGGCTCACACATTTCTGACATCACATAGTTAAAAAAAAAAAAAAAAAAAAAAAACCTGCACTAGCTGTATTTAATGTTTACTCACTTAATTATGCATTCTATTAAAAATTACAATTTGTTTGAATAGTGTATATATTTTTTAAACTGTGTTGGGATATTTACTAGAAGAACAATTAAACAGACTCAGCAGACAGGGGAGCATTTACAGCTGCAGCACTAATGTTTGATTGCAAATTGAGGTTTTAGACTTTAATTGTTTTTTTTTTAAATATAATATACTTTTATATAAAATGCTATGTGTAGAGCAGCTCCTTTAAATTTAGCTTTTTTAAATAAATATTAAATATAGAGAAATGGAATTATAAATTTCCAACTGAGACAAATGTAGCTCTTGTTTCATGAAGTACTCTTTTTATACCCTATTTACACTTTTAACTTGACTAATGTGTAAGTATCAGAATAAAAATGGAGTGAGACATAAAAGACTCTCTAAATGAGCTTTTCTCACATTAGTATCCTCAAAGGTTAAACAGATGATCGGCAGGAGCGACAGGCGTAAGCGCCGACCCCCTGAAGGCTCCACAGATGACATCTCCTGTCTACGTGCAGCGGAGCGGCCTGGGTTGGCCGCCACAACCCTTCAGACAAGATTTTTTTTTAAATTATGCCACTTTGTTATACTTTTAAAAAGTGCTCTTCAATATTGATTATAGAGAGGGAGGATATATACTAAAAATGATACTGTTGGTAGACTTAATATTTCATATGATATTAATAATGCTTCATTTTTTAAAATATTCATCAAAATTGCAAGTTTAATTATAATTTAAACGGATCAGCCACAGTTTCCTGTGCAGTATAAGACCAGTGCATTTATTTGCACTTATTTAAAATTTAAGATTAGGTCTCTTATGTCTAGACTAGCACAAATTATGTTTATCATAGCAATTATGTCGCATTTACATTTCTTAAATTGACAGTAATGAAGATACATTCTGAAAACATGCGCAGGTTCCAGACAACTGTCACCTACAACAGCGAGAGTGTCCTGCAGGAGCAGGTATTCCGGGCTTCCTCCAGTGCTAATGGACTCCATCACACCCCAGCTCTAATGACCACCTCCCTCTAACAAGGGGCTCGATTTTAGCTGTCATTACTATAAATTTCTGCTCGTGCGGTTGTGACGAGAGTTTAGGAAGTGTTCTGGGCGGTTGGTGACAGGCGTAAACTTCAGCTGGTGATTTAACACGCGGCTCAGGTGGATAAACTAGAGTCTGGGAGTCGCAGCTTACCGCTCCAAATGAGGGCTTGCCCACGACTGGGGTTGAGATGGACGTCAGCTGCTGATTTCTGCACAAGAGGAGGGATATATGAGGCCAATTATTAATGGCGTTCTTGTTGCAATGAAACCCTTGAGGGTGAAAAAATTGTTCAACATAAAATGAAACAGGTGAAAGCTGATGGTACGGTCCTAATATCCTGTCTTGACTTTGCTAAAAGAGTCAAAAAGGCTTCAACGGTGATTATCGGAGCCATTTCACAAGAGGTCCACACCCTGGCTGCTCTGATGGGTGGAGGGGTTTGTGTGTGTGTGTGTGTGTGTGTGTGTGTGTGTGTGTGCCTGCGTGTGTGTAAAGGGTTAAGCATGCTTGGCTGACGACATGTCGCTCCAGGACCTTGTGGTGGGAACGCCGTGCCCTCCACCCCTCCCTGTCTATGTGGCACATCCTCCTTAGATCCTCTCCACATTGTAATTAGGGGCCGGCCACCAAGATCCAGCACTGGCTAGTGGGAACTGAGGGGAGTGGTGCGCGCTGGGGCACCAGGCGAGCAAACAGCAACAGCAGCACGTGTCCCATGGTCTCAGGGGTGGGTGGGATGGGTCGAGAGCAAACCACCGGGTTCATCGAGCCCTCCCAGGCGAGCTCAGTCTCTCGCCCTCTTCAGCGTTGCTGCAAGCTCGGCACTATTGTTTGACTTGGCAGGCTGTTACAGGGAGGGGCCCCTCTGCTGGTGTTTGTGCAACCTGTTAGGGAACTTTTGGGCCATCTGATCTCCCGCTGGAGATTCTCTCACCTTTCGCTCAGGCTGTGACTTTTATGACATACGTACACACAATAAACTGTATGACCATAATTTTTCAAAAGGATATGGCTCCGACTTTAATATTTAACCAGGCAGTAGGGTCAGGGAAAGTTTGAGTCCGGCCTGCATAACTGAAGACTGAAAGAAACTCAAATACACCTAAAGATTTTCATCATTTCTCGTTTAAATACATAATTTGATCCATTCTAGTTTTCACTCACATTCGTTTTCACACTGATACTTTCACATAGGCCTGACTATATTCTATACCACCCCCTCTATTGACATTTAAATTATGTCCACACTGTATCAATGGCACGAACGTGGCAACAGTTTCCTAGCAACAAGATCGACAAGAATAAACTTCATGTAAGATTGGTATCCAAGTTGTATACCTGCAGGTGAAACGGCAGATATTGTGAAAAGGCTCTGGACATGTTTCTCGACTCCTGTGTCGAGATCCACCAAAGACAAAACAAGACACTGCGTGTGCGTGTGTGTCTGTGTGTCTGTGTGGCTTCAGCGAGTGCCCGTTCAGAACCAGTCAACAATGTGGCTGCGGTGAGCGGCGCAGCTTCAAAGCATTTATCTACGCATGCTTTCAGTGACCACCAGGCGTGTACGGTGAAGCGTGCACGCTATTCATAGATGCAAATGAATGAGAGGACAGACTGAGGAGGGTTTCAGCACTGTAACCGTAAACAACGGCACGCTGAATCAACAGGTAGGAACTCGTGCAGCAGCGGAATGGAGGCTGTGAGAAAGGGGAAGAGAGCAACGTCAGTGCAGGGAGGGCACGCTGCAGGGCGCGCGCTCTGACAGGATACAGTGGCAAGTACAATCTGGCCTCTTTTGTGGAGCTTTCACCACATCCCAATCGCGCGGGAAGGGTAAAATCTCACCCAAAATGTAGTAGTTCTATACAATAAATGTGCAGTCTCCATTTTTTTTGTATGCATGCAGATTTCAATGTGACGTCAAACCGCACCAGCAGAGTAGATGCTCTTTTATTAACTGTTTAAAGATCATGTCACCAGTCTGTGGCGCTTCCTGCTCATTTTATTATACTGATTATGTTTGCTGAGGGATAGGAGCCCCATTATGTAAAGAGTAACACACACGGAAGACATTTCTGCCGTGGAAAAGCCAGTAAAATGACAACATCTGCCCAACAGGATTAGAAGCATTTTTTTGTGTGTGTGTGAAAATTGAGGATTTGTGAAAACTTTCAGAGCTAAAGATGGGCAGGCAGTTCAACTAAACAGTGTTTTTTTTTCTTCTTCTAGATAATCATTTGAGCAATTGAAGAGGATGGTCCATCACAGAGAAGAGGACCTGATCGGGATTCCGTTCCCAAACCACAGCAGCGATGTTCTCTGCAGCCTCAATGAGCAGCGCCGCGACGGGCTGCTCTGCGACGTCGTCCTGATTGTGCGCGACCAGGAGTACCGCACCCACCGATCCGTCCTGGCCGCCTGCAGCCAGTACTTTAAAAAGCTTTTCACGGTCACCACGACCGACGGCGGGGACCACCATCACGCGGCGGCCGTGTACGAAATCGACTTTGTGGCTCCGGAGTCGCTCACGGCCATCTTGGAGTTTGCCTACACGTCCACTCTGACCGTGACGGCGTCCAACGTGAAGGAGATCCTGAACGCGGCTCAGATGCTGGAGATCCCCTGCATCATCAACGTCTGCCTGGAGATCATGGACAGTGGGGGAGGAGGAGGCGGCGGCGACGGGGGAGGGAGGGTGGAGGAGGGAGAGGAGGATGACGATGAAGAGGAGGAGGCAGAGGAAGATGAGGAGGAGGAGGAGGAGGAGGACGACGAGGAAGAGGACATGGGGTCGAGGAAGCAGGAGGAGGAGGAGGAGGACAATATCAGTGAGAGATCGCTGCAGTCATCAGAGGGAAGGGGGGGGCAGACTCCGCCGGTGATGGAGGGCTCGCCACCTCCCAGCACCTCCACTTACGAACGCAAGTTTGACCTGTCGTCCCAGTCCCAGTCCCCGGAGGAAACCATGAGAGACAAACAGGTAACATGCTGAGGATGTTCTCTGAGCAGGGTGTTAAGATTATCATCCAGTCCAAGGCTGACGATTGTGTCTTGTGTTGCAGAATATGGAGAATCGCACTTTGAAAGACTTCTCCATCGAATCTCTCCTCCAGGAAGGGCTGTACCCCCGTATGTCAACACTGGACAGGAGGGCCAACCTCTCCCCTTTCCTCCCAGGCTTCTACCCCTCTATGTGGCCCACAGACTTCCCAGCATTCCCCAAGCATCTCCTGGACCCTCCTCATGTCCAGCATCCACAAACAGGGGCTTCGCCGCAAAGCCGGCCCCCCCACAACCTCCCCGCCGCCCCTCTCGAGGGCTCCAGACCCCTCGACTTAGCAGTGAAAAGAGAAGTAATCAAGGAGGAAATGAAAGAGGAAGACCCCCTCAGCGTGCTCCATGGCAACTTTTTAAAAGAGTTTTCCAGCTCGGGCCTGGGCACCGCCGTGAACGCTGGCCCGCTGTCGTCAGACGCTCACGCTCTGGGTACGCTGAAGGACGAAGCCGACTTCAGGGCCTACCTGAGCTTCCTGAGCTCTGCCTCACAGCTGGGGACGCTGTTCCCGCCATGGCAGCTGGAAGAGGAGAGGAAGATCAAGCCTAAAGCTTCGCAGCAGTGCCCCATCTGCAACAAGATCATTCAAGGTGCCGGGAAACTGCCCCGACACATGAGGACGCACACGGGAGAGAAACCATACATGTGCACCATCTGTGAAGTACGGTTCACCAGGTGAGAAAACCTCTGATCGCACCTTTTTTCACAATGTTATTGTTCAATTTTCACACCACACGCTCTTACGGTGAAGAGCTGTGTGATTTTTGTACAGAGGCACCGTTTATGTAAAACAGCAGGGTTAGAAAAGTCCCCCGTGCCCATTTGAATGAGGTTAATCTGTTTTCAACACCGTGTAAAATCAAAGCGATTAAGTGGGGAAACCCCAGTGTTGGTTTAGTCTTTTCAGCCCCGCTGCATTTTCCACTTAGAATTTTGAAGCCAACTGTTTTTAACTCACCTGTTTTGTGTTTAGGTGGTAACCTAATGTTCACCGAAAACCTTCAACTACTCTGCTGCTTTTTTTTTTTTTTAATTTACAGACAGGACAAATTGAAGATCCATATGAGGAAGCACACGGGGGAACGCCCCTACATCTGCCTCCACTGCAACTCCAAGTTCGTCCACAACTACGACCTGAAGAACCATCTGCGGATCCACACGGGCGTCCGTCCCTACCAGTGCGAGCACTGCTACAAGAGCTTCACCAGGTCCGACCACCTACATCGACACATCAAGAGGCAGAGCTGCCGCGTCTCCCGCCCCCGGAGGGGACGGAAGCCCGCGGCGTGGCGCTCCGCGGCAGCCGGCAGCTACTTGTGCCCCCCACCCGCTGCCCCCAACCGGTTTGAGGAGCTCGGGTTGAGTCCCTCATACCAGCCAGTTAAGAATCAGGGACTCGGGGAGGTGTTCAGCCTCAGCGGCAGGGGTGCGGGCTTCAAGAGCGGGGACAGCGGGGGCAGGGAGGAACGACAAACTGATAGGATGAACATCACAGAGAAAGAGGAGAAGGCCGGCGTGGGGAGGCAGAGGGGGGTGTTCGCCTTCGCGTTAGCTGGAGACGGCGTGCTGACTCACTCTCCGTTTTACTCCGCCGCCACTGACCCCTGGACCATGAGGCTGGAGCACACCCCACCCCTCTCTGAGCCAGCCAAATGAACTGAAGCCAGGGGCAGAAGCAACAGCAGAGAGAGGAGAGAACCTTTCCTCCATCCCAGCAAGGCTGATCTGCTCCAGGAAGCTCAAGCACCTTTGATAGAGAGCGATAAATGAAGCCGTCTGACGTGGCTGCAGAAAAGTGAACTTTTCTTCTTTGAATTTCAATTTCACAGATGTCATGCTGAATATTTTTTCAGAGCTGTGAATGTTTCCAAAGCATTTAGAAAAAGCACACTTTCAGAAAACCAGAACAACAGAAAATTTCTAACAGCCAGGGCTGTGTAAAACGCAAAAAAACAGCCTAAATCCAACAGTATTCAATTAGATAAAGTAAAGTCAGGTCAACTTTTCTGTTACGATGACAGAATTGGAGTACATATTAATAATTAACCTTGAATGGGCTTTATCAAAACTGATCTTTACATTTATATAATAACCATTCAAAGTAGTTTACAGCAGGAATTGCTCTGCAAGTAGTTAACTCAGACATGTTTATTCCATATTTAAGCAAAAACTCACATGTTGTCGAACGAATCGGAATGTTTGATGGCATGTTTTTAACCATCCACTGCCTTGTTCTGATTTAAGCTCTTTGTCTGCACTATTGTACAAAAGTTTTTAGACGTGGTGGTGTTAATTACGGTTGTGTTGCTGATGTATAAATATATATATTGCTCTTAAAAGAGTTTGAGGCATCCAAAGATGTGTACTTGGACAGAGCACAGACTTGAACATACCTTGATTTAATGTAAGTGTGAGTCTTCAGACTCGGCGGGTGCATATTTGACTAATCAGCTGCCGCTTAAGCTGCACAGTGAGCTTGTTTTGTTTTTCCCTGCAACAAATCAGGAGGGTTTCAGCGCCGCCTTTGTAGAATTTTTGATCTGTGTATAAAGAAGTTCAAAAATGATTTAAATTCAAATGAGAAAGTATTTTCTTGCTATTTATGCATATTTAAATGAATGAGCCTTGGCTATATTTTGCAAATCTGTTTTATAAAGACACTAAATGTTGAACTTTGTTCTTGTGGGAGTATTTTTTTTTCTTGCATAAAATTAGTAAGAGGTCTGCATGTGGGTTTCCATGCACATGTTCTTATATTACTGAGAACCGGCTAGAGATTTAAATTTTTAAAGGATATAATAGGTTAAATCTCAGGCCCAACACATATAGACACATATAATGAAATCAGTGCTAAACTAAAGCAACTCTGGCTTCTGAAAAGTGATTTAGTGAATAATTATTAGGCGTCTGCATATGCATGGATCACTTTGTATCTTCTACTGAATAAGGATCTGCAGGGCTGCAGGGCACAGACAGTGTGACTATCAATTCCACATAGGTCCTTGACTTTGTAGTTCTATAGCAGCTTAACTATGACAGGCTAGAATAATATGTCTGCAAATATACAGAATGTGTCTCAATGGCAGGCTAAAATACAAAAACAATAAAAGGGGAAAAAACCAAAAACATTTTCACTGCCTTACAGCTTTGTGTGGTACGATTAATAAAAGCTGATTTTATAATAAATAGAAATGCAGGTAAATTTTAAACAATGACACTTGTGATTAATTAATTTGTACAGTTAAAACCCTGACCCTTAATGCAACTTTAAACATTAAAATTGAATCTGTTTTGTTGCATTGACCTCTAGTGGACATTAAGCGGTACTGACACGAAGCATATTTACCATTCATAATAATATTAAACATGAAAAAGACAACTTTGCTTGTTAGTAAAAATTTAGGCAAAATGCTTAATAAATTCAATAAAATATATACACCGGAACACCTGAAATTACTTTTTCTTCTCAGTTTTAACTGCCATTAACATCAGCAGCGCTTTCAGGGCTATGATCACCTGCTTCCTCTAGAGGGCGCCAACGACTCATGTTTCACTTCGACACAACTTGAAGCTCATTTGATCTCTTTGATCATCTATGTTATTTATTTCACATCCCCCTTCTCACAGTATAAAGTGTTAGCCACACCTTCTTTTTTGCTTTACTCATTTAATTTTCAAGAGTTTATTCATCTAACAGTGCACCTTATCAGTCTGAGCAGTGACTCCTGCTGCATCACAGCCTAAAATAAACCCAGGAACATTTTAAAACTCCTACGGCGATTTTTAAATGAAAAAAAAAAAAGGCGTTTAATTTAGCTGACTTCCTGACCACAGAATCTGAAGAGGTGTGACTTCCTGACCCATCAAGCTGCAGTCCTGCCTTTGTGTTCCTCTCTGTTTTTATTAACTGCTCAGAAGATTCACAGACAAGGCTGCTTGCTGTTGGTGCCTATGCGTGTGTGTGTGTGTGTGTGTGTGTGTGTGTGTGTGTGTGTGTGTGTGTGTGTGTGTGTGTGTGTGTGTGTGTGTGTGTGTGTGTGTGTGTGTGTGTGTGTGCGCATATACACAAAGTACCTCTAGTGGGACATCCTCTGAGGAAATTGTGACAATGCAGCTACACAATGCGGCTCCAAGGTCCACTGACAGTTGAAAGTGGCGTGTTCTGGCGTTCTCTGTGGGGTTTCTGCAAGGCCGCTGAGGAAACACCTTCGGGACGAAAGGTCTTGAATCAGCAGCAGTTTGCCCCTGCACAGAACTGAAATGTAAGAAACATGCTTTGTTCCGATTCTGCAGAGGGATTTTAGGGGGCTTCGCTGCTGAAATCAGAGCTGGAGCTGAGAGCAGGACCGTTGTTTACCTGGCTGAGGTGAAGAACTTCCCTCCTGGCTTCTGAGCCACACCTCCACAGCAACTGATGAAATATAACAAGCATAAAACCAGCAGCCCAGCTGACAAGCTGCATCAGTTTAAAAAAACAGACTTGACAGCTTTATCAACCGGGCCTTCACATTCTAGAACAACAAGACAGATTATCGGCACACACACACACACACACACACACACACACACACACACACACACCTATGCACGTACAGCAGCAGCAATCACTCCTGGGAACGATGGTTTCCCTTCTTTGCTCAGAAAATTCATTCATTCATTCGTTCACCAACCCGCTCCAGCTCCAGGGGAGCACCGAGTGCATCAGGTGAAGGTGCAGCCTGCAGACGGCCTGTCAGCTCCTCCGCCTTCCATCCGGCACCAGACCACCAGTCAGACGGTCGTTCCGGTCGCCACTGCGTGAGTGTGTGCGCGCGTGTTTGAGACCGCGTGCGTGCACTGTGGAGGGCTCTGGCTGAGCCTCCCCTGATCAGACGTGTGTCAGAAAGGTGAAAATCGCTGGTGGAAATTTAAACATGTCGTATTCGTGCATCATATCAAATTAGCCAACACCACCTCCAGAGCAAACAGATCTTCACCTTCATCTGCTCTACTCACATCGCAACTGTGCTCGTGTTTCCTGACCTACACCAATATTTATCCAGCCGGGCTGTAATGGCTTCCTGCACACTTACTGTGCATCTCAGCAACCTCCTCGCCAGCAAAGCGCAGCGTTATCGATCGTGCTATCAGGTAGCAAACAGATCGCTGCGAGGCCCGAGCTTTGAGTTCACATGGAAAACACACAGCTGGGTTCAACATCTGGATCCAAGGAAATTAAAAACCTCTGCATAGTACTGTGGAGGGCCGCCTAAAGCGAGAGATAAGAGCATGGATGGCAAAGATTGTAAATAATCTTGTTATATGTGACTCATGTCAGGCTTCTGCAGATAAGCAATGCAGCCCTGATGCTAACGCGTTTCACACGTGATTGTTTTTAAATGTAATCTTATGGTGATGCTATAATCAAATGATAAAGCAATGAGTGAAGGCACACACATTGATCCGCTGGTGCATGTTACGTTAAGTAAACAATCTATGCAGCTAAGTGAGATATGAGAACTCTGCCAACTTTCTATTTCAGTCTCTAAGTGGATGCTGGCTTCCAGTGTGGTTGCTGTGGTGGTGACACCCACAGACAACAGCAGCTTCATCCTCGGGAGAGAGCGAGCGAGGACTCATCCTTGCCATCATCTGAATTTACGACCAAAAAAAAAAAAACACCCACATAAAACGAAACCACAATGATGCAGACAAACAGGAGAATGACAGCTTTTAAATATTTTCATTTAGTTTTCTTAGGGTGGGTGCAGCGGTGCTGGGTTCATAGAAGAGCGCACAGCTAGTGATGGAATAACCATCCCAACCATCCCTTCAGCTGGACGGCTGATGAGCATCAATAGGAGCTGAGTACTGCACACCTAATGGCTCTGGGGGGGGG
>BJFM01002058.1:69554-130953 GCA_016586285.1 Arothron firmamentum | reverse complement strand
CAACAGCCTGCTAATAAATGCATTACTGTGTACACTTGCATTAACGTTTGCGAGACGACTGCGATTGCACTTAACAAAAATGGAAAAGGAAGCAACCGACTACCTGGAGCTGGACTGGCGACCGGCCAGGGCCAAAGCAACCCGCCAACATCAGGTCAAAGCAAACACCAAGTGTGGGGATGACAACACGTTGAGCTATCAGGTGACCTGGAGCCATGGAAATGAGCGAATAATCGCAGCTATACTGTAATAACTCTGAAATGTCAACAGTGCTCTTTAACTTTATTACAATAGCTACACTGATGACACTGTATACTTAAACTACCACCTTTATGATAAAAAGTATGACTTTTCTGCGATATTTTAAGTGGATTGAGCCTATATTGATGTCATCTACATGGAAGAAAAGCATCTGCAATAGGCTGCAGCCTGCAAGAAATATTGTAACAGAGTGTTCTAAAGTATTATAAATGTGATTTCTGTTAAGTTCAACCAGGGGAAACACTGGCACTTCTTCTTTTTTGCCCTCAAATACAAAAATAAGCCCTCAGACTCGACCGATGCGGTCAGAAGCGATAGCGCGTCTGGCTTCTCAGAAGTCATCTTCACCGAAGCCTTTACAGTTAGTAAGAAGCCTACATCACACTACGCTGGCACAAGTAATCCAGCGTATAGCTAATTCTCGTGTGCTTTCATAGCAGAACTGCATCAAACTATTCTAAAATCGACCTATTGCGTCAGGGTCGACCGTGGGCGGCCATCTGTACCAGACTGTTAATGCATCCCAGATCAATCAGCCGTCTCTCAGGCCGTTGACGTCACCGTTTTAGCATCGCCAGGTACAGAAACAGTCAGATGCTGCACCGGGAGGCAGCAGGGTCGATGGCTGGAGACACACAAGCAGTTTAATGTAGAAAGTCGCACGCGCGCCTGAATGCACCGTGCAATTATCACGCGTGTGGAAAAAAACTAATGTGGCTTCTTGACTTTCTCCAGGTTCGAGCGAGCCTATGAAGCTTTATGCGTTACCGAGGAGCGACAGTTACGTTATATACTGTCGAAAAACGTCCCCAACAGCTAAAGGAGCGAAGGTAAGAACCCCAAAAAAGTAAAAAAAAACAAAAAAAAGTGGAAGTGACAGATGAGAAGACCTATTTCTGTTTGTGTGGCCTTGTGGAGCTGGCAGGGCCCAGACTAAACTGCGCCCCAGCAGGGACGGCTCAGAGGCTTCGCTCTGCTCGCTCACATGCGAGGGACCGCCGCGCCTCGAAATACTGCCGCCACAAAAGCCACACGGCAGGAGGGAACCGGCCTCCTCAGATTTGCAGCCCAGACTGACGGGGCGTGTTTTTCCCCTCAGATTGAAATTAAAGGCAGTGATTTGGTGTAATTGCACACGGACGTGCCCACTGCCCGTGGTTCTGACCCCAGCTCTCGCAACCTAATGAAAGGTTGAGAGCTCGAATAGGGCAAACCCTGGCAAAATACTGGCTCCAGAGATGCCTGCCAGTGTGTGTGTGTGTGTGTGTGTGTGTGTGTGTGTGTGTGTGTGTGTGTGTGTTTAATCTTCATCCTCATTCTCATGTGCAGTAACTGTTAGCTCTCTTCTGTGGAATAAGCATTTTTTTTTTCTATTACTACTTACACGCATGCCGATCAATTCTTATCAATAATGAATGTCAGTGGAATATTATGCACGTGCACGCATTTGGAAACGTGCCCTGCTTGTACATTGCGCTGGGATTAATAATTGATATCCTGATAGATGTGCAACCATAGTGGAGTTAAATACGCTTTGTTTTCTCCGCCCGCCACAATCTCACTTTGATGTGCTTTGATGTTGCGAAGCGCTTGTGCTTCGCTTCAAGCCCCGCCTTCGCCGTTTCCACTCAGCTGCGAGAGCTTCCACTGGGGAACAGCTTTGCCAGATGTGAGAAGAGGTCACAGCGCGCCCGAAAACGAGGGGCTCACACTAAAACAGTTATAGAGCGGTGAAATCACACACATGGCGTTGGTGATTTCACTGCGGACGCTGGAAAACTGCTGCTATGGAGGACTTTAATTACCGCCCTGAGGACAAAAATGACAAGGAAATACAGCCTCGCTTCGACCAAAGAAGCGGTTGCTAACAAAGCAATATTTTAGTGAGGGTGGTCCTGCCAAAGTGAAAAAGCCTGCACCCGTGCTCCTCTTCAGTAGTCTATGAATACACGCAGCCACGGCCTCCCTCTAACCACACTATATTATAGGTTTGCGCTGGCTGGTGCTTTCATAGTTGACTCAAGAGGTCATGTAAATGGAGATGTAGGACCAGCTCCACTGCAGCGTTGCTGAGGAAAAAAGGAAAAGGAAAAAAAATGAGGTTTTTCCGACCATGTTCCCGGTTTGTTCGTCCAGCTGCCGTTCCGGAGCCCGGCTCCCCGACTGGTTTCAGGTTCGCTGTGGGTCCGCAGACCTTCCCCGCTGCTGCTGCCACTGCAGGAAAAGTTTGAGAATTGTGATCTTAACAATGCTAACGGAGCCACGCCAGACCACAGCTGTTGATTCAACCACACGAAATGTTCCTCTGGGTTAATAACCACACACGCTGGAAAAGTTCTGCTCTTCAATGATTCGGGCTGCGACGCAGGACACTGCCTGCTTTGTTTGGGGGGAAAACCCAAGCTAAACATTTAGCGAGGCGATGAGAGTTCCCTCCGCAAACTCTCAACGAATCCATCTGGTCATTCCTGGGCGCAGCGTGGGGAGAAGGGGTTTATTGTTCTAGTCACGTCATCAGATCTCTGCAGCATCAAGACACCGCATTTATTTCAAAGCGTCTTGGTAAGTCGTCCTCTCTGGCGGCCCTGCCCATCCTTCCTGGATATGATGTCAGAGAAGGACCAGAACAAAGGACGGGCTGCACTCATCTTCATCTCACCCTGTGTTGTGTACTTTCTCTTTTTATGTTCAAACACAACAGAGGACAATAAGTACAGACTATAGGCTTTAATTAAGAAAAAAGAAGGCTGTACCTTTGCCTTAAGATGCAAAGTGACTGCTTATACTTTGACTCTGTCAAGCCTTCAAAAACACTTTGCATCTTCTAAATTTGGGCACATAGCAGCAGTCAAATCACACTAGTGAGAAAAGTGATGCACAGCAAACCCTGAAAAAGCATTATTCAAGATGAAAGATAACACTGCTGCACAATTACAATGTCTGCTTCCAAAATAGCTGTCTGAATTACTGCAGCACTGAAACGCATCATTTCACAGCTGCATCTGGAGGGTGAAAAGCTCACCATAACAAAGGTGGTAATGCTAAAGGATGGAGCACAAAATCTAAAATAGAATCCCGGATACAGAACTAGTGCAGCAGTTGTGAAATAACATTTCACAAATTCATTTGGAAACAAAACAAAACCAGAAGTGGCTGTGTTGACAAGCTGCAATTTTTTAATGTTAACATAACGGAGAACTTTAGGCCGTGTTTTGTCGAGCTGCACCATGCTGATGAACTTAGTTTACTTGTAAAAAAAAATCAATTAAAAAAAACCCATGAAGAAGAACTTTTAAACAGACTTTGTATAAACTTTTATACAAGATCTTACATGCAGAGTTTGTTCACCATTTCCCTACTTTCCACGTACCTCCCCCGGGCTGTGCGCTCCGGGACTTAGACCGAGCCCACGGCGCGTCCCAGCCTCTCCGGCTGCCTGAGCCCGGCGCGCAGGAGGGGAGGGGGCGGGGGGCGGGGGGGGACTTCCAGCCAGAGCGTCCACAACCTCGGAGTCAGTCGGAGATGAGGAGCTGCTCTCTTCCACTGGGGGGAGGAAGAGGGGAATCGTGTGAGTCTGCCCTCCGAGCCGTGAAATATGCGTTAAGTGTGCGTTAAACTTTCAGCCGAGGACGGAGTGCGAGCGAGCCGCGGTGAGTTCTCTCTTTCTGCTTCTCCCGTCAGCCGGATTTGACGGCTTGGTTACTCAAAATTAGCCGCGTCTAACGTGTGTTAAACGTGTGTTAAAATAGAGATTACTTCCCCACAGTTACAGGTCAAAAGATGAAAATGGCCAACGATCAAAGACCTTTGTAAACTCCACAACAATGCAGATTTAAAAAAAAAAAAAAAAAAAAAAAGAGATGCTCTTTGAAAAGATTTCTGCAATTTTTCCAACCAGAGAATATATGATACAGCTTTGATAAAGACATGCATGGCAGTGGCTGTAGATTACCGTAGATCATTTGTGCAAAATGTGTGAAAAGGTAATTTCTTGACTGCTATTTGGGTGTTTGCTGCTGCTGTTAGTCATCACCCTGACTTTTTCTCCACAGTTGAAGACGGGGGATTTCCTCACGCTGGACTCCCTTCTACTGTAATCCCATGATGATGATGAGCAACCCCCTGATATACCTCCACTATAACTACACAGGGAAGCTGGATCACCGGCCCACCGTGGGCACTAGCCCTGGAAGTGTGGACGCCAAGACCATTGCCTTCCTGGTGGTGTGCAGCTTCATCGTCCTGGAGAACCTCACCGTGCTGCTCGCCATATGGAAAAACCAAAGGTTCCACAATCGGATGTACTTCTTCATCGGCAACCTGGCGCTGTGCGACCTGCTGGCCGGAGTGGCTTACCTGGTCAACCTGCTCCTGTCGGGGGAGAAGACTCTGCAGCTCTCACCTGCCCTCTGGTTCATCAGAGAGGGAAGCATGTTCGTCGCCCTCGGCGCCTCCATCTTCAGCCTTCTGGCTATCGCCATCGAGAGACACCTGACTATGATCAAGATGAGGCC
Source organism: Arothron firmamentum (assembly GCA_016586285.1). Taxonomy (NCBI): domain Eukaryota; kingdom Metazoa; phylum Chordata; class Actinopteri; order Tetraodontiformes; family Tetraodontidae; genus Arothron; species Arothron firmamentum. The sequence continues at coordinate 126,178 of BJFM01002058.1, read as the reverse complement.
TTATGACGCCAGTAAGAACTACAGAGTGTTTCTGCTCATCGGCACCTGCTGGTTGGTTGCCATATTGCTTGGAGCTTTGCCGATTCTCGGCTGGAACTGCCTGGACAACCTCCCCGACTGCTCCACAGTCCTCCCGCTCTACACCAAGAAATACGTAGGTTTCTGCATCATCGTCTTCATTGTGTTGCTGCTGGCCATGTCGGTGCTTTACGCCCGCATCTACATCCTGGTGAAGTCCAGCAGCCAGAAGGTGAGCAAGCACAGGAACTCTGAGCACGCAATGTCGCTCCTGCGCACCGTTATCATTGTGGTTGGGGTCTTCATCGCCTGCTGGACGCCCATCTTCGTCCTGCTCCTGTTGGATGTGGCCTGTGAGCATCGTTGCGCCATCCTCTACAAAGCCGACTGGTTCATCGGCGTGGCCGTGCTCAACTCGGCCATGAATCCGGTCATCTACACTCTGGCCAGCCGCGAGATGAGGCGGGCCTTCCTGGGCCTGGTGTGCGGTTTCTGCTTCAGGGGTAAAGGTTCTGGCAACGACAGCGGGAACAAGCAGTCTCTGGAGCCCAGCCGCAGCAGGAGCAAGTCGTGGAGCAGTCAGAACAACCCCAACCAGAGCCAGCAGAGCTCCAGGCAGGCGGAGCTGGACAGAGAGCAGGAGACGGGCCATGGAGAGATCTCAGTGGTAGCCGGGGGTGCCGCTCAGGTCGTCCCACAGAGTGAGAGAAAAGACTGAATCGAGGAAGACGAGCTGCAGAAGGATGGCGAGGGCGGTGTAGCGGGAGCTGTTTGGACTGAGGGACTACAGGCAGAAGCTGCAGGACAGTGTGTTTTTGTGCCTGGTATTGATAATTGTATTGATCGTCTCACCTAGATGAACATATAGTATATGAGACCATTATGCAAACGTGACAATCACTTCCATCAACACAAATGAAGAAACTTGTGGGTATGTTAAAGAGCCAACATACCAGCAAGTTCCTTCATTTCAGTTAAATGAAGGAACTTGTGGGTATGTTGAAGACCCAACATGTGTATTACTAGTACACTCACTTATACTAAGATGTAAATTATCACTTATACCTATGTAAACAGCTCAGACATTAAATTTAACTAGCAATGAAATTACAAGCTATTATATAAAATGTAATTAAGAATGATTGTAAACAAATATAGCATTAAACACGGAAAATTATTTATTCTTCAATAACCTGCTACTTTATACTTAAAACATTGTACTGTATGTAAATGTATGCTGTCAAGGCTGCATCCATAGCCTCTCATGCCAGAAGTTAGACAATAGCCCCGCCTGCTGGTCAATAACGGTAATAGCAATTTAGCGCCATCGTCTCTTGTTGCCGCTAGAGGACGTAGTTCTGCCTTGTTTTTCTAATTTCGTTCCAGAAAATTGACATGTAAAAACATATATTTAAGTCTTAAACCATAAAACCATGCATGTTTTTATAGATTGTCCCAAAAGGTTACTGCATTTTCATGAGAATGTTTTATTTTATGCAGCATCTATGTTTGAATGTTCGCAATAAACTTGACTTTTTTCTTTATATTTTTAAGTAACTGCACATTACATCACATGACACTGGTATGACTGGGTCTACAAAGATTAAATGGAATGTGTGTATTAGCAGACATGAAAATTCTACACATTCACAGTTTTATTGCCAACAGTCATACAGAATAATGATAAACCCATACAACTTAAAGATTAAATCTGTAAACATCATTTGGACTTTCTTTTTTTTTTTTTTTGATGATTATTTCCATTTTTTACTATATCTGTTCCAAAATAGTGGGTTTCTGTGTGATTCCCCTCGACAAAGATTAATATTTAGACTCTGGAAACATTTAGAATATTGGATAAAAAAAGGGAGGGAGGGACATAAAGAGCTATAGAGAGAAAACGGTAGTCTCAAGCAGCAACACAGCAGGGCAAAACACAAACTATAGTGCAGACATGCCCCATCGATAATCAGCTATTGCACTTTGAAGAGAAAGAGAAAAAAAAACCACAATTTGTACAAATAAAAGGCACATTTTCATCAACAGAAATGAGGGGAGTAAAAAAAAGCTGTTCTTCTTCTGTCCCAGTGAGTTTGGCTCTGGAATTTGTTTGAACCGCACAGCTAATTCATCTGTTATCAGAGCGACTCCAGTGGGGAGTCATTCCCGCCATGTAAGCTTTGCTCGGAATGTCTGCGTAGTTCTGCTAAACTGATTCTGAACCTGCTCTGAAATAATCAGGGGCCTTAAAAAAATTGTTGACGCAAAAAACTTGGTTTGCTGCTATCGTTCTCCCAGGATAACCGATTTGATCAAATTATATCAGAAAAAAAACAAAAAAAACACAACAAAGTAAAGCTAAATCAATGAAACCTTCCTGAACTCATGTCAAATTTGAATATTCCTGCCTCACAGAATCAACAAACGTCTCATCGGCTTTGGACCAAAACAACTCCAGATGTTTGAACTTAACTGCTCTTTGCTAAAACGTGTGCTGTTGCGAGACGCATGTCCTGTTCACTCCCTCTTGCAGCAAAATACAGGCACGTTAATTTACATTGCATCTGTCTCGTCTAACTCATTGAACACATGCTGATTTTGGTTCAGCTGCCGTGGTCCGGTGCATATCAAAAACAATGCCCCCATTCATTTGGTTTCCATCAGAGAACTGACAATAGTGAGAATGAGAGCATTTTTCTATTCTACATCTATACGTCATCTTGGAGGGGAAAAAAAGTTTCACGCATCCACCAAAATCCAAATAACATCTGCGTGCGGCAAAACACAAATTAACTCTGACTTTGTCAAGCAATGACTGTAAAAAACAACCTACAATTGGGTTTCCTACCTTCTACTGTGGCACTTAAAACAACACACAACTTATCAGTGAGAAAACAAGCGTTTTGAGTGAATGACAAGATATTCGCAGGTCAAGCTGATATCAAACACTGGGAGAGCTAAGGTATCCAATTGTGCTATGAACTTATGACCTTCCAAGAACAACAACAACAAAAAAAAGACTAAATGTGCGAGAAACACTTGTTGCATAACTCAAGGCCCAACAGGAATCCATGGAAACACACTGAACCCAATTTAGAAATAATCACCGTAAAAGCGCAAATATTTTACAGTGTCAGCATACACAAGCACCTCTTTCAGATAAAGGGGCATCAAAGGTCTACGAACAATGTCCACGAGAACAGTTGATTTTAAGTCATGCGACCGCAGTGACACGATAAAATACTCCATAAAAAAGTTTCTCTTTAAAGCCATTGACAGCACAATGAAGGATTCTGTTGGCAGCCCAACACTTTTGTGAGCACTGCAAAGCAAAACACATTCAGATCTAATAATCCATAACAGATTGTGTATGAGGACTAACTGTGGAGGGAGAATATTGGACATTTTTCCTCAGGTACAGAGATTCCTTAAAAACAGCTCTGCTTGTCATCACTCTACCTCTGTGACAACACGTCCTCTAGAAATATGGTTGTGCTTGACAGACAAAACTAAAATTTTGTTGTTTTTTTTTTATTCTAAAATATCTCTCATTAACACCTCTTTGAGGTTTGATTTGCACTTCATCTAAACTACAAGAACAGCGGTCGTTTTTAAATCTTTTAAAACACCAAATTAAGATATCTCGTCCAAATGCACCTAAGTCTTCTCAAAAATATAGCATTTTCAGTCGTCACAACAAAATAATAACAGTTCTATAAATATCTTTTTTTTTTTTTTTAATCTTAAACAAATCTCGCACCTCCCCACTGAATCTCCTCTTCATGTTTCATCTTCAAGTTTCAGGATGGTACAAGAGACTGTCCGGAGCTTCCTCTTTCCCATCAGGCATTGCAGACATCACTGTTTCCTCCCGACTGGCTGCAGGAGAAACAGTTCACTTCCGGCAGACAGAATTGGAAGATTGTTGTCACGGTGATGGCCAATAAGATGGAGAATGCTGTCGAACACATGATCTTTTGTCCGCACCTTTGAGGAGAGAAAGGAGTTAAGTGTGTTTGTGCGTGTTTAGGTTCACTGACTCCCCCTCGTCTCTCTCTCCATCTTACCGTGCCTTCGGGGTCCACCAGCAGCAGGTGTTTGGCTAGTCCGTTGTGCATGCCCGTCAGTACGTAAGACCCCGGGTTGGTGGTGCTCTTTCGGACCAGGAAGTCCCCGTCGTCTCGCAGCAGTTTCTCCGCTTCGCGGCGGCTCATGATTCCGTGGTACCACGTCTGGCCTTCCAGCTCCTCCTGAGACCGGAAGGCCAGGGATCGCACCAGAAGAGGGCTGGCATTGTCCACAGACGCTGCCTTGCAAAGACCAGCCGTCTGGGACTGCTCTGGTCCCTGGGATTGAATAGCATCCTCGAACGGCTCTGGTGTAAATAAGACAGCAACAACTAAGTCAGCACCCGATAAACAATTTTAGATGCAGCTTTATCGTTTAAAACTTCAACAAAACAGCTCCTCAGCCTGTTCTTAAGTACTTTGATTACAGCAATGATTTTTCCGGACTATAAGTCACACTTTTTTTCATAGTTTGACTGGTCCTGCGACTTATACGCAGGTGTGATTTATATATATTAAAATATGTTAATTCACACTGACCGACATGACCAAGGGATAAATATTACCTACAGCCACGAGAGATTGCTCTGGGCTTGTGCTACTCCTGTAGCACTGAAAATGAATTTAAACATTAAACTTAAAGACAACTGAGAAAGACTGAACACGAATGGCCCCAAAAGAAAATCCTAATCACCGAGGTTGAAGAATTCAGGGATGAGATTGAGATTTTGGTAAACTTGCTGACCAGTTAACTAGCTTGTTAGAGTCGCAAGCTTGTTATGTTAATTCTGCCTTTTCAGCCTCCCATGTATGTTCTTTATGCTATTGTGTAGTTGAATAACTGTTAATGTGTTATGTTTTCATAGCTGACACCTATTCAGCCTGTTGTTCTATATTGTTATTATTTTTATTATAACTTGCTTACTGTCTGTTCCTGTATTTTGTAAAATACATTTCCCCCCCAAAAATTATACTTAACTAAACTTATAGTCAAGTGCGACTTAGGTTTTGTTTTTTTTTCTTCATGACACATTTTTTGACTTTTTTGCTTTAAATGCAGCACTCACTCATGTCAAACAGGTCCTTCTGTGGGCTCTCTTTGGCTGTTGCCAGGCCCTTTGCCACGTTCTCCCCCTCTGCCTGGAGGGCTGCAAGAACCTGGGCGTCAATCTGCTGAGTGTTCACATATGCTGGCATCTCCACCTTTTGTGCCTGACCTTTACTTTCAGGCAGGCTGATTATATCAAATGATCCTACAGGAGACAATGAGAGAAACAACCCACAGTGCTGGTTTGATGCAAGTCTGCGGTGGTTAAAAAAATGTCTGCGGTGGTTAAAAAAATGGTTAAAATTTCTTACCCTGCTGGATGAATATGGGCTTTCTGTCGTCTCCCCAGGTTTCACCACAGTGTCTCCCCTGGTAATATGTCTGATATGTCATCTAATCACATACAAACTCACCATTATGACTGAAAACAAGAAAAAGTACTTGGAAAGTCGTCCTGGTGTTAAAAACACTACCTGGCATCCATCTTGTGCAGCATTCTGATTGGTCAGTCGGGTGTCGATGATGCCTCCAGGTGGTGGCATCTTGCCGGGGATGTTGTTGTAGTAAGGATGCTCCGTTGACTCCTCCTCTTCCTCTGTCCACGTTAGCTCCTCCATGTTTAATACCCTGAGCAGGAAGATCAGACAGCCAATGAGATCAAGCTAAAGTGAAACGAAAGGTCACACAAGCAGGGAAACAAGCGTGTAATAAAAGACATTGGAACGTTGGTTTCTGATCAAAAACGCAATCGTTCTAATAGCCACTAGAGGGAGACAGAAAGCAACATGCAGGTTTGAGGTTGAAAACAAATTTTTGTTTGCTTCAGCGGACTTTCAGCCGTGTACATGTAGATCATGAGCACCTAACCTGTCATGTGGGGAGGAGATCTTGCCTGAGGGACACTGCAGGTACTGCTGGAAGCGTAGGTCAAAGGCCTGGCCAATGGTGCTGATGACATCCTGGGCCAGGCCATCAGAGCACTCCAGGATGTGACACGCTGACACGATCAGAATACGTTTTAATGAGGATGCTGCATCTAAATCACAGATGCTACTCAGAGACCTACCTCTTCTATTAACGGGGTCCTTTGCTACATAGGCAACATAATCTGTTGTGTCCTTAAAAAAACAGACCCAAACTATAAATAAGCAGCAGGGTAATGACACTGATTACTTCAATGCAACAGTGGATTTGGGAGTAACTTACAGGATCTCCGCCTGATGCAAAGGAGATAGATTGCATGTGATGGTTGGCTATAATCTGTGAGAAGTAAAATTAGACAAAACTTGAGAACATAAGAAAAAAGGGACGGTTACAGAAATGTTCCCCACTGACCTGTTTGCCATCGGGGGTCATGAGATTGAGGCTACTAGTGGAGATGTTTAAGTTGATGGACATTCCAGCAAACTGCAGGTTGCTCTTCCCCAGGATGCTGGACAGAGTTTTGGATGGTGGCTGAAAGGACCAGAGCATCAGATATCACCCAAGTGTTTCTAAAAAGGCTGTGAAGAATTGGGCACTCAAGACGTTGTTGTTCAGAGTTTTAATGAAGCAAGGAGGGGAAAGGAGAGATAAAATTAGCTGGACCCATCCAGACGTCTCAGTCTGAAGCTGATGTCACATTGGTCACGGACGGAAAACAACATTATCTTATATCTTAGATGTGCTCTGACAGAGATGCTAGTTTGCACCACGTTTGCATTACATCCTCTTCAGTGACATTTCAACAAGCTCAGAGAGCAGAGTAATGCTTCGTTTCACACCCGGCGTTCACACCCAGGCTCCTCGCACACCGTGGACACGCAGCGTGTGTGTGCATGCACGCGGAACACACACGTGAGCACACAAACACACACTAGTTCAGGCTCCCGATTACTGTGCACTACATGAGTCACTAAGCAGTGTGCTCGGTGTGCAGCGCATCGTGGGCTGGAGTTACGCCCACACACGCGCAGGCCTGTACCTCTTCATCCCTCTTCATGCTTCTCAGCCTCTCTCTTCCAAGTACAATCGCTCTGCCGTTCTTCCTCTCGCTCTGCTTTCCATCTCTTTTTAAACAATGAAAGGCTGAGGAAAGTGCAAGTTGCAGAGGGTGTGCTAAAAATAGAACACGGAGAGGTAACTGAATATCTAATGATGTTTCCTCTCGTTCACCCCCACTGCAACTTCCACCAACATTCATTTTCTCTCTCTGCTCATCATTTCTCCAACGACTGCTCCATCTCATGTACCTTTCTCTTCCGCAAAGCTCCTTTGGTCCCTGGAACGGCCTCACACACCAGGCTGATGGCTTCCCTGGAGGGAGGATGAGATGGTGATGGAGGCAAGATGATGAACACAGACACAGAAAAACACAGTTCTGGGATGTTTACAGATACCGTTTAAATCACTGCTATTCACAGGATTCGCATTTGTCCGATACAAACTGAACACTGAACAAACTGGTCAACAGAGGGCGCTAGCCACTCTTTCGTCAGGGTTTGGCTGTAATGATGTAATTGGGGTAATGTAATCAGATTACTTGAATAGAGACAATCAGGACAGACTACATGTATGAATTATTGTGTTCAAGTCATGCTCTCATTGATCAGTAATCTTACTTTATGCCACAGTACCATTTCAGATGATTATAAACTGGATGACTCATTGAGTGGGAGAAGAATCCTTCTTTGACTGTATTTTGAGTTTGTAAAACTTCAGTCAAAAAGAGAAACTAATTCACATTTACATTCAACAATTGGATTACAACAAATTATTTTTGACAAGAGCTGATGCAGCACTCATGTCATGAACTCTGGGATATGCTTGCTGTCTTAAAAACTGAAAAAGCTAATGATAGCAACAATGAGTACCAGGTTGAGAAGGAAAAAGAGAGAGAAAGAGAGAAAGAAAGAGAGAGAAAGAGAGAAAGAAAGAAAGAGAGAAAGGAGAGAGAGAGAGAGGGAGAGAGACCCACTGACCTTGCGAGCTAATGTTAGCCTGGACATCAGGAAGTCAAGCATAAAAGTGGACATGACACAACCCAATTCACTGCTGGCTTTTGCCTCGCTGCACACTGGTCAACAATTTCAAAGATGCACATGATGGAGCCGCACAACATTCCCCACTTCCGAACTAAGCTACTGAAATCTATTCCAAATCTTCTTCTTTTTTTTCTTTCTTTCTTTTTTTTTTTTTAGCAGAAATAGATTGCTGTTATAACTGTTTTTAATCTGCAACAACACATTTGAATTAGTCACTGATACTCCTTAAATTCCTGCAAGGACCTTGACATACCTTGTAATTTGTGATCTTGTGGTAAAATCGAGCGACCTCATTGACCGAAGGACTTCAATACAGCCCAGATACTGAAAACCAAAAAACACAAAATTTGGTTTGATATTGATGTGATGCCAACCGTGTTCAGATTTGTCTGACTGGCATCGTAATTTCATTCATTGGGAGTTAAGATTCATAATTAATTCTATCAATAATATTAATAATTCCAAGCAATTTGCATGTGAAGGTATCTGTCCATTGTGCAAAAAGACATTAATTTGCATGAATTTGGATGTGATTAACATATGCTGACCTTTCCAATCAGAAAAATATGTGTAAATTCTTCGATAAAATTTAATTGTGCGAACAAATTCAGACAGATGATTTAACCAAACACATGTATTTTCCCCCAAAAACTATTTTGACTGCTTATTTCAGTCATGATATGTTTTTGCAGTGCATAAAAAAAAACCCCAATAAAACACAACACACAATAAGCTCTGAACAAGGTTTTACTCTAAGCGGGACCTTAAATTTCAATTATGCTTTTTGGAAAGTCCCAAAGAGGGATGTGAAAGTACATTCACTTTGCTGCTTCTGTTGTCCCCAGCCATCTCCTCACATTACAACACCTCTTCTGATTAATAGTGCACACTGCGAACATTTTGTGCCAACCAGCTCCTATCTTTATCTGAATCCCATCCATAATGTGTAAACAAAACATCCAATCAAAACATTTCTATTTCCGGTTCATTCCAATTATAAACCCGTATTATGGCAACCCAGCTTGAATCTATTTTTATCTCTTTATGTATTTTTATAAGGCGGAGTTTGAAGTATGCAGAAAAAAACAAACAAACATTAAATAGGGCTCGGGTTTGCTCGGGTTTAGGAGCTGTTGCTGTTTGCAAAAACATGCAGACGGCCTGTGCACATAGTTCTGCTGCCCGTGTCCCTTTAGAGTAATGATGCATGATGTGCAAGGAGTGACCGCATGACGCTAATTAAAAGTGCTGTGAACATAAAACCACGCTGAACTCAATACACACAGGACGAGACCCATTTCCCTTCTGGATGCTTTCAGCAGAATTGATTGGACAAATAAGACTTCTGTGCTTAATACAGTTAATGGGATGTCACATTGCTCACAATTGAGTGTCTGTTTGGTTTAACCAGAGTCATATGATTGTGATCAGACTGTAACCTTAATTGAGGATGGAATAGATTTTACTAAGGCAGAGCTCAGCTTTGTGGCTTCTCATGCTAGTGACTCATAGCCGGCTTGATGCCATTCACAACAGTTGTGTGATGTATGATGGCTGAACAGCTCGAGGTGTGATGGGACCAACGTGTGCCGTCTGCCTGTTTTTCCTATTCCACCATTTCACTATCTGTGAGCTACAGCAGCTGTGCTGATCGCAGGGATACACAACGTACAGAAATAACACATCACCATGGTTACAAAAGCATAATGCTGCAGCTCCACGTACACAGAAACGTCACAGGAATTTAAATGTTTTTCAGCACAACGCTGCTAATCATTGTTTTTAGTTTCCCGGTGTTACCTTCAATTCCTGAATTATTCAGTCGGTATTTTCTGGTCTGCTGCCGTAGCCAACCTACATACACCCACTCAAGGGCATGTTGTGATGTGCCACTGAAGCTCCATCATCTCTCCTTCTACCCTCACTAAGCTTGAGTCATTGAAGGAAAAACAAGAATGGGGAGAAACAAAAGGGGGGACAAAAGCGGGAGGAAAAAAACACACCAACCTTCACAATGTATGTCACTCCAGGACCAGAGATCTTGTCACTTGAATGCAGCCATCCCCTGGAGGGTTTGCTCACGAGCGCTCCACCTCCGCCTGGATTCCACTCCACTCTGCCGAGCTGGAGTTCATCCAGTCTGCTTTTCTTGCTCATGCCGACGGCCAGCTCCAGCTGTGAGCAGAGTGCTGAATGGGGGCCGCACACGGAGTCTCCCGCACCAGAGGCTGCCGCCGTCGCTGCTGCAGCGGGACTCGGGCTGCCGGAGCTGCATGAGCCCGATCCCCCACCCACCTGCAGCTTAGACACAGCCAGGTCCTTGACGGCCGAGGGAAGACCCTTGATTCCTAACAAGCTGCCCGAGTTGCTGAATTTCAGGCCGGACACCTTGTTGATGAGGGTGCAGAGGGTTGTGCCTCCATCTTCCAGGTGATTGGAGCCGAGGCTAGCGGGGGTGCTGGAAGCAGTAGTGGTCGAGGACGACTGGACCTCAGTAGTGGGCGTGTAAGATGTCTCGGGGCTGGCCGAGACCTTGGGGTTCATGGGCAGGCCGTGCAGAAGCTCATCGACGGATGTTACTGACTCATTCCTGAAGCGGTTGTATTTGGTACGGTGAAGCATACCCTTTTCTCTCTTTCTCGTTCCCCTCTCTCCAGCGACTGACACACGCAGCCTGCTTCTCTCACAAGTGTGCAGGGAGTCGTGGCTGAGCCGTGCCGATTGCCCTCTCCTGTAACATAGCAGCAGCGGTACAGGAAGCAAACGCCTATTAGCAATCACAGGCCACCTGAGTGCAATTTTCTTTGCTGAGGTTTGAGCTTTGGTGGTGTTGGGCTGTTGTCACCAAAGTCCAATCTGCTGTCAGTGAAATCCACAGAATCCAGAAACACAGAGACCATCCGTGGAAACACACACTGAGGAAGAGGAGGATGGCTACCAGCGTTGTGGAGCAGCTTGTTTGATTTCCAGCGGTGATGCTGCTGCTGCCGATTTCCAGCTTTTAAAAAAAAAAAAAAAAATCTAAAAGTAAAAAGACAGACAAAGGGGTTGCGTTGAAGACGATCACAGGCGCTGCAAGGTAAAATTGTACACTGTCAACTAACTGCTGCTGCCTCCCGGCTCCGAGCTAAAGCATGACTCACTGAAATGAGAAAACCTTCTCAACAAAAGGCTTGCTGAACACTGCAAATCACTTCCTGTTGGAGGGGAGAGGGAAAAAACAACTCCCACTCACGGCACACTAGAACCAATCAATTTTTAAATTCCCCAGACTGATATTTAGCCACAATAATTCAACTTATTTGTTTTTATGAGAAAAGGAAATGAAAGGCAAGAGGAAGCTGGATTATTGAATCTAATGACATAATAGCAACAAAGCGCTTTGTGTCAAAATTAATATTTCTTAAAAATAGCAGATCATTTACGACTCAGGTAAATGACATTAAGTTAAGTGATAACATCTCTCCTGACGGAGACACTGGACTTAAAGCTCTACACAGCACTCAAGGCAACACAAAAACTGTAGCGTGGCTGCAAATATGCAACGCTATTCAAATACTGTCAGTGTCCATTTTGACATGGTTGATCCGCCTCTAACACGCAGCTAACAATTAATTCTCCTGCACACAATCTTTATACTCATCCATCTTGAAGCCCAAAACAATGAAGGCATCCAGTTACGACGTGTTTTGAGAATATTTATCTATTTCGTCACCAGCATCGTCGAGCAATAGAACATTCAGTTCGCATCAAATCTCACAGCTGCTCCAAAACAACACAGTCTGATCCAGCTTAAACTATGTGAATGATACTAGAACAGGATTGTGAATGAGATGGGTTTTTTTTAGGTGGAAGTCAATGAAATAACAAAAAGGATAAAAAAAAAAAAAAAAATGCCCACAGGTCTCCTGAAAATCAGCAGCGGCGCAGCATCTTTGTCTCCCTGGTAGCAGAAAGCACTCAGGCAGCCACCATTCATATAAAATGTCCTCAGGAGCATCGAGCAGCGGCGAAAGACTGACACTCATTCATAAGCAGCTTCCGCTCTCGCTCTGCCGCTGCAGATTTCGCACTGCAGTCCCTCCCAACATCTCTCTTCCCTGCCTGGCAAACAGTTAAAAAAAACAGGCAGCATGTCTGCCTTTTCAGAGAAAAAAGGGAAACAATTAAAAGCCTCGCAGCAGAAAAAAGAGGAGGCAAAAGAGCACAAATCAGGCAGCAGCAACAACAAAAAAATCATGCAATATTCAGCCTTTTATGTGAATGAAATAGCAGGATGGCATACCAATGTTTCTGTGAATGGATGCAAGGCCTTTCTGTCTCTGCAAGGCAATCCCTTGGGATGGCATGGTCTTATCCAATGAGGAGCTGGCTGGATGACTCATTCAGGGAGGCTTGCAGAATAGTGGAAGAGACCATTCCAGACACAGGTGTGCGTCTCCTTATCCCCTCACCGAGATGTCAAAAAAAAAGCATCATATGTGAAATATTGAATCCATATCAATAATGTTCTGTTGACAAAATTAGAAAACAATAAAACCATCCAGGTACTTAATTTAAACATTGACAATGACACCCCTACGTATATTTGACTGCTGCCATTATTAGCATTTCCCCTACACTGATGTGAACAGTTGCCACCTACACATTCAATTACTAATTTACTGTTTATATGTGAGGCCAGACGATTACTTCAGAATGATCAGAATGTAGGTTTATAGCAATATAAATAGGTCAATATTTAGACAACCGGGACTTATTCTTCCCCCTAAATAATCACCTCAGAAAACTATTTGTCACCACTTTTATACACATCTCACATCAATTACGGTATTTGTCAAATCATTAATTTTATATGAAAATGAAGATGATGATGATTCTGAGCTAAATTATTAGAGAGTTAAAGGTAAATGTAATTAATGTATTTAACATTTAAAATTCTTGTTCAAAGAAAGTTTACAGACCACGCAAGTTACACAACATTAATTGAATTAAATGAATGTTGTTGCCCTACATCTCAGAGTACAACTCTGATTGTGTTGCTATTATTGGCTGCGGTTACACAAATATCGTATTATTTCAGTGTTCAATGAAATGAAATAAACAGCAGAAGCATCAGGGTTGCTAACCCATTCAAAGTGAATAGAGTGATGTCAGAATTTCCTGTATTATAACACCCACAGCCTGAGAGCTCATTTTCATAACTGTGTCTGGGGCATCATTTCAGCTGTGAATGGTTCATCAATAGGCAGAAGTAGCGGATGTTCAGCCAAATCACAAATGACGCCGAGCCTCTCGTTACAAGCAAACCCTGGATTCTGCCATTGTTGATGTTTTATGACCCATAAAACCCACCCAAACACTGTTTTCCTGTGAGGGCCACAGCGCTCCCTGAGGGCAGGGTCCCGCTGGGGGGACGGGCGACTCTCCAGCACTCAGAGCTGCAGGTTGGTGTGAAATTCTATCTATATAAAGAGAAGTAAGTTTAGATGAAACGCACCATACATGCACTTATACAACACTTTTTGAGGAATTTGACCTATGGTTCAGCATACAGAATTTACAGCATATAATGTAAATTAAAGTCTTTTTTGATTAAACTTAAATCTGAAGTTCATATCATTTATTGTGGCCATTAACCCTATCAATTACCTAACATTTACTATTGGGTTGAGAAAAACTTTGGCCAAATGATCAGTGTCTTGCGGAGAAAATAAAGCCCACACTTGGTAGAGGTGATTTATGTTATAATGTAGAACTGTAGCAGTGGCCCCAGCAGGATGAAACAGCATTATAAACTACATTTATCACTCAAAACTCTGTGTTTAAGTAAATGGAACAAACAAACAAAAACACGCCTTTCCTTATATTCACAGTTGTATTAAGCATATTTCAGGAATCATACAACACCGGTCTAAAACGTAAATAAAAAAATATGTTATGTAAATACGTAAATAAATAATGTTAGAGCTTTCGCTAACATACAGCTGGGTAAGCTATCTAATTGGCCGGCTAGTCTGACTGCTGTGGTCGTTATGCTCGTTTTATTTATTTATTTATGTATTTATTTTAGAACTAAAATTCGTCTTATAAACATGAAACTTACCTGTGTCCATTTTAGAGTGAGGAAATGTCACAATGACAAACACGTAGTTGGAGGATAAACACAGCTGCTTCGGCATCAAGGTCGTTCCACCTATGTACCACAAGGGGGCAACAACGACCCTTTTTGTCTTTAAACAACGCAGTCACAAAAAAAATGTCTTTTTTTTTTATTTTACTGCATCACATAAGAATGGTCAGGCGGAGTAGGTAATGTTTTTTTGTCCCACAGTAATATATATCCGTCTATTTGTTTTAATTATCACACGTCAATCACTCTTAAGGCTTACAAATAACAACAACAAAAAACATTTTAAAGAGCCAGCATGCCTATTTGTACTTCTATTAACAACCACGGGGTGGTGCTATAGGATTATAGACGACAAAAAGCACTTCCTTTACTCAATTAGTGTTTTCAAAATTTCATGTCCAGAAATAAACAAATTCAGGTCTGACATATTTTTCTAGTTATTCGTGAAGTATACAGGCAATAAAGATTATTTTTATTTGTCTACAACATAAAGCCATATATAAAACATGTTTTAAATTGGACTTTTCTGTCAGGAAATCACTTTGTCCTTTTAAAACATCCTAACTGGCGTTCTGGAGAAACACTGAATGCTTATTAATAATTGAAATAGTGCAAAGTGTTTCTGTGATAGAGGCTGGTAGGACACAGTAGTGCTCCAGTTTTAGCCTGCAGAAACTTGCTTGTCTGTCATTACATAACTGTTTGGATGCAAATCCAAAAAAAAGCAAAAGATCTCCCATTATCACAGGTACAAAGGCAAGTATGATTGCTTTATATGAGCAAAAGTGAACTGCTGAACACAACACTGTTACTTATCCACTTTGGATGCTGGAGTGTTTATTACAATTCATTTGAATTTTCTCTTAAGATTGGATTTATGGTGAATAAGTACAAATGTCAAACTGCAACATGTCAAGGACCATCCTGAAGCTTTGGAAGGCTGCACAGGTGCACAAATGTGACAGATCAAAATAAGCCAAACTATAAACAGGTCTTACAAATGTCAACGCTCCTCTTATATACATCAACAGCTGATTGTTCTTAAAAACAGTTTTTAGGATGATCTTTTTCATCAGTAAATGGGTCCATCCTGCCATCAGTTGTATGAGGAGTCTTGACAGTGTCACCAATCCTGAGCTGTGTGGTCCTGCGTGTAAGATGTGAACACCGTAACATCATGTTTCAGCTTCAGTGCCAAACGTGCGGTCCACCTGGGCAGAGCACAATGTCCACAAGCAGACATGAAGCTCATGACAGCCTTCAGAGCTCAGTGGCCATCACAGCTGTCCTGTGGAGAAAACACATGTGCCAGTCAAGTAGAGGAGAAATGTGCTCATCTGAAATGCTGCATAACATAGGTTAAATGTGGTTTAATTATATTACATCCCGCAGAATATTAATGGCAAGGGTTGTAGCAACTAAAGTGGAAGGTCAGACTGGTTAATAGAGCAGCGGAGGTTTAAAGTGCTGCACAGCTGCAGTGACCTCTCTTCTGGAAAACACTCTCCTGCAGGAGCATAGACCTACCCAGGCCTTCCGCCATCGTTTCAGCAGTTGCTCGTGTTCTGCGAGCGCACTTCTCCAGTGGTTCAAATCCCTGGATGGAACGCTCTCATCTGTCAAACAACACAAGATTTACAGCTGCACCTATGGAGAATGGCTGCAGAGAAGATTCGCTCATCTAGAATGATCAGGTCTGTTTTAGGCCCGGATACCTCCAATACTGAGGTGGACGTCCAGCTCAGACATGTCATTTCCTGTGCTGGCCTCAGCAAAGCAGCGGTAACGGGCATCCTTGAGCAGCGGCCCCTCTCTGAGCCAGCTGCTCACAAGGAAGCCCCTCTGACCCAGCGGCTGGCGGTACTCCATTATGGGCCGGTTGAGAACGTGCCCATTTACCAGCCAGTGAATGGTGACATCACTGGGACCTGAGGGACAGAGCCGGACTTCATTTCTCACTAGACACGGCGTGCACCTGCCCGGTGTGGATCTGCGTGCAGTGTAGTGTTCATGCAGTGTATTTCACATCTGTTATTGCCATTTATACAGTATGCATTAGGGTGATATGTCAAGTCCTTTTAGTAAATATGCTCACGTCAGGTGAAAGTAAGAAACAAGACCAGCACTGGAGACATTTCACAGGGTTTATTAAGACACCCTGTCAACTTTAACTGTCTCAAAATGTCCAACAGTTATATTTACATTTTTCTCCATATATACAAACTCTTTACAGGCATAAAAATGGTCCAGATAGAAAGTACCAATAAAACACTGAGTACTTTATCATTTGTTCTGAGGAGAGATTCTCAATGTCACAGGTAAAGAAAATGTATCAACCTCACGTTTTTTTGTAACAATGTACAGCAGGAAACTGTTTATAGTGACCAAAATCCAGCCATATGGATCACCTACAACAGGAACATTCCTGTAGATTAACTTTCCTCTAATGGATTTTTGTTATTTTTACATTGTGTTTCACAGTCACCATTAAAACTGTCATGTGAGCCTCTTAAAAGAGTTGCAATCGACTTCAGTCGCTAAAAGTCTGTAAACTGTGAAACTGTGTTAACTTTCAGTATTGCAGTCATAAAGAAAACTGCAAAAGTGATGGAAAAGTATCAGTTGTACTTAGTAACAATTTGTTGTGATTACTATAAAAGCTCTCCACTGTGCAAACGCCAAAGCAAAAATAGAAATAAAAACTTCACACCAAACAGTGGCCTGTTTGATATTGAATCACAAGCTTTGTCTTCTTAAACATTCTGTGTAAGAGACAAAAAAAAAGAAAAGAAAAGAAAACTTTTTCACAATTTTTAAAGTAACAGCTTGGTTTCAACAGTCACAGGTGACCAGTTAGTCCAGAAAATGATGCAATGAAAAAGAACACTGATGCAGGGAAAATGGGGGGGGGGGGGTTGTTAGGCGGCAGGCCTTCCAAGCCAAGCAAGAAGAGAGGCTGGGTTCAGGAACCACTCACCCAGAGCCAGACAGAAGAGCAGGAAGGCCTCCTGGGCATGAACCCCCCAGGCCTGGTCCTTCAACAGGGGAGGCAACAGTCTGACCTCTGCCTCCCGGCCCTCCTCAATGTGAGAATTAGAAGAGTAAGAAGAAGTAGCAGAGGAAGATGGTAAACCAGAGGATGTGCTACTTCCAGAATCGGACAGGGCTTTTGAAGTTTCGGCAGAAGAGGAAGCTGTGATGCGAGTGGTTGAGAATAAGAGAAGATTGAGGGACAGTGAGGAAATAAGAAGATCACATCCAAAACACAGAAGGGAAATGAAAAAATGCAGGCTGAAACAGAAAATCCTGAAATAAATAAAGAGGAATGGAAACACAACAGCACAGTTTGACTGAGCTAAAATGACAAGTACATCAGCTTACTTATGTCTTAAAAGTCAAGACCTAATTTTTAAAAAATAATAATTCAGAATAACAGATTCAAATGTTCTCCAGGGATGTTTCAGAAAAGGTATCAAGTCACACAGAGCACATACAGAAATGATTAGTAGAGGTTAATATGCACGAACAGCTAAGTTTTACCAGGAATGGAGGAATGTTCACGGAAAGTAAAAAACAAAACAAAAAAACATCTGTCGGTATCACCACCATCACCGAGGAAGTCC
Source organism: Arothron firmamentum (assembly GCA_016586285.1). NCBI lineage: Eukaryota > Metazoa > Chordata > Actinopteri > Tetraodontiformes > Tetraodontidae > Arothron > Arothron firmamentum. The sequence continues at coordinate 108,266 of BJFM01002058.1, read as the reverse complement.
CAACACAAAACAGCAGTTTGATCTACTCCAGCATTTTTCAAACATCTTATCTTCTCGTCCGTTTTTGTTGTGAGACCGAGGCCCACACAGTGCAAAGCTGCAGATCACAACAGCGTACGGTAAAGACGAGCAGTCACGCCAAGCAAATCTTCCCTGAGTGCTTACTAGAACTAGGAAGCAGTTACCCGGTAACCTCTGCTCTGCTTCAAACGATAAAAAAAAGCACAACGTTTGTTACGCAAGCTGTACAAATACAACTCCCAATTTGGAAAACAAAGCGATGTACCAATTTGGTAAATAATATTTCCAATTTGGAACATATGAAATAGCTTTTCTTGCTCGAATAAGCAAAGAGGGTGCAGATTCTGTGAAGTTTTTGCTTCGCCAATCAACAACTCAGAAGGTAGAAGTCAAATTTACTAGCGATGGGGTCAATCCAACCTCAGCCGTATGATAATAAAACCTGGCAGCCAATTTGAACTATTCTTCACGGCAGCATAGACTTTAAGCTAGCAGTTGGGTTCATCTGCATCTGCAAACTGGATGGGCTGAGCTTCACAGTCCACGTCAAAGGGTTTCTCCTGAGAGGAGCTTTCTTCACCAAAGTTGTGACGGTGAACCTGGCCGTTGCTGTACTCAGGCTCGGGCTCGGTCTCGTACCCGGTGTCTCGCAGGGCCTGGAGCTTTTGAGTGGTGTGGCTGCCGTTCTGTGTGGGCTGCTCGGTCATGTTAATTTTGTCTGCTGCTGATGCTTCCATGAGACCTGCTTCGCAGGCTCGATACTCCGACTGATGTTGGCTCTTATGGCTGCCCAAGAGAGCAGCGCGCAGACGCAGACAGGGGGCTGGAAGGTACTGCATGTAGCAGTTATACGCCAATGCGGCCAAGAAGAGAAGGAAGAAGAGGAGAAAGAGGAGGAGGAGGGCTATGCTGCTGTTGCTGTGCTCTATGTATCTGGCCTTTGGGGCTATGCTGTCTGGGTGCGGAGCTTTGGAACTCGGGGGATGGGGCTTTGGTTGGATCCTAATTGTGCTACCGGGGGCTTGGGTTAGTGATGGGTCAGTCTTGGGTGGAGAGGTGAGCTGGACGGTGGCAGAAGAGACGGACGTGCCAACTGTCAAAATTACTGGGTCTCTGTCTGTCTTACCATTCCTTTCAGCTGCACGTGCAATAGATGTGTCCTGAGCGGTGGCTGTGTGTCCAGTCTGGTGTGGGGATCCGGGCGGGAGGTCCAAAGTCAGGACATATGAAGCCAAGAGGCGAGTAAAGTTCTTGCCAACAGCAGGGGCCCATTCTATAGACCAACAGTCGTATTGACCTTGATCCTCCGGACCCACGCTGTAGATCAGGAGACCGCCTTCTCCCATTAGCAGGAAACTAGAGGTCTCCGTGAGGACTGTGCCGTTAGCCTTCCAGATCAACTGGGCTAGGTTGGAGGTCGCCACACACGGCAGCTCAGCAGAGCTCCCCAGTTTCACCCTCACACTCACACTCTCTCTCTTGTTCTCCTTCAGACTTCGAGGTGACACTGTGTGACAAGACAGACATGAGATAATGAGTTTAAGGCACGTCTGCGCTGACAAGATCAGTGATTCTAGAGGCGAAACTCTGCTGTTACAGCAGCAAGACAAAGAATAAGTGCAGGTAAATGAGATAGCCATGAAAAACAAAGAATATAGAAAGCAGACACGCACACATTAGCAAAAATAGATGCATCCAGTAAATGACTATGTACAGTAAGATCCATGATGCCAGAACTACGGGAATGCTTTAAATACTGGGTGATACTGCAACTTACCCGGAGAACACTTGTCTGCATCACCATTCAGACTCTGGATGAGCTTCCTAAAAAAAACAGAAAACATGCAATTGTGAGCATTATTTAGATGACAATCCAGAAGGGTAAAATGGCAATTACACCAGTGTGCGATCGTGATTACTGCTTCCTGTTTGTGTAGATGAAATGAAAGAGTGAGTTCATCTTGATGGTACCCATAAAACAAAAGTGTAAAAATACCTATGCCGTTGGCTGGGAGCATCAATGATTTTGACACAGGTGGCAGTTTGCGGGTCCCAGGCACAGTACGGGTCTCGAGCGAGGACACAGTCTGAGCAGGACTGATAGCGGCCACAGAAGGCTGTAGGTGACTGGACTACACCAGAGTCGGAACCAGCATACAGGGATTGTGTCTGCGGATAAATACAGATGTATGTGAAACAGAAAGTTGGGCTTATTTATCTCTGGAATTTTACCAGGCTCAACCAGATAAACCACCACGGCCACACAAAGAAACTGAGTCAGCGACATATCTGTCTACAGGCGACAAATCCGTCTACAGGCGTTGCAACATATGCCACCAGATAACGACAAACACAGAGCACAAATGATAAATACACTGCCAGACATGGTTTACAGAACTAGTGGTCAAGTCATCTTGTCAGCAACTTTCTTTCGGGGAGAATTTTGGCCTAGTTTTTGAGCTCAAAACACTTTTTTCAGTTCTTGCGCTACAGGTTTCTCTTTACTGACCTCAGAGGAAAAAAGTAAGTTCTTGACAGGCTCTGGGTTTTTCAGGAGCTGGATTTCCTCCACAATGCGCACTTCTCCTTCAAACACAACTGACTTGTGCAACATTCCTTTATCTACAGGCAAAATCAGTAAACCGTGAATCATTAAGTGCAAATGTAGAAAATAAAGCATCAACTCTTGCATTAACAGGTTAAATGTTGCTACCAGTGCCGGTGAAGATGACATCATATATCTTCCGATCCAGTGCTTGGACCCGATCCACAACGATCTGAGTGTAGTTGACGTCTTTGGCGATGAGACGAGGTCCGTTGCCTATGGGCAGCACGGGATCCTCCAGCAGAGGGTGATCCTTGACAAACTGAAGTGTCTTATCCGGCAAGTGGAGAGAGCTGCTAATATTCTGCTGTCGCATCAGGTTGTTAATACACTGGTGAAGGAAATAGACATTAAATAATGATAAAGTTGCTTCCATGGTTATATCTACCTCTATCAGAGTGTTTTCTGGCCCACAACAGAAGGTGTGGATGTTACTCACTGATCCAGGTCGTGGAGAAGGAGTGATGCCGTTATGCCGGATCCACTTGGTGTGGGACTGCTCCACAGTGGCCTTTTGCATGTATTTGCCCTTGGAGAAAACCTCTTCCACAGTTGTTATGTTGTAAGCACAAACTGCTGACAAGCCCACATTACCCCTGAGAGTCCAGCACGATGATGGATGCAGAACGGGGAGGAACAGAGGAGGGAAGAAAATAACATATTAGGCATTAAAGAGAAAAATCTCAACTGATTTGTCCTTTTTTTAATCATTCCTTTTAATTTTTTTTTTTTAAAAAAAGACACTGACCACTGGGAAGTGAAGACGCCATAGATGACTGTGTCTCTCCAGTTTTTTCCTTTCAGAATGAAAATGTCATGTACGACGTTAAAGACAAAGTTGAGCTCAGGCATGGAGCAGATCAGCTTGGCTTTTAGGAAGGATGTCCACTTCTTTTGCAGAGTACGCTGCCCTCCAAGGTCACCCTGATGGAAAGAGGTTTTTACCAGAATGTAGTTTCGGGAAAGAAAGGTGGAAAAAGCACAACATTCCAGTTACATGAGAATTTATTCCTTGTGTTCTTTGTACACAAAAGAAGTAAAGAAAAACGATACAGGTTAATAGAACAATGTAAGAACAGAAAATAGGAACAAGAGCCTTAAATAAGAATGCTGCTGCTATGTGATGCACACTGACCTTGCACACACGTGCCACCCTGGGAATGAGCAACTTGCTGAAGAACTCGTACTCTACCGACACCTCGGTGAAAAAGTAGTAGATTTTGTCATCCTCACCGTCCCCTCTATCGGCACCTTCTCTGATCACGTCAGCAAAAACAAAACTAGGCTCTGCAAGAAAAGCAGAAAAACATCCCTAAAGGAACTGTAACAGGGCTAAATATTGTCAAGAAAACTAAACTAACACTGAACCCACCGTTGAGCCATGATGTGGAGTACTCCGTCCTCAGCAGGGACTGCGTTGGAGAGTATCTAGAAATAATTGGTTCGCTGCCCAAGAAGTTATAAGCTGTCCCCGAGTACAGCTCTCCATCTGATGGAGAAACAACCATAGGAAGACTCAAATTATATCCAAAAAAGATAAAAAAGCAGGATGATACTGCAGGGAAGCGAAAACCATTGAGGGGGAAAAATAGCAAAATGGCACTCAACTCACCAACCATGACAGTAGTAAAACTCTGCGACGGGTCAAACGAGCACTTTCCTCTGCCATCTTCAAACTGACCTCTCAGTGAAAAGTCTTCCAGGTTCTGCAAGATCAGTGATTTGCAAGATCAGATGCTTTTGGGAATGACAAGTCCCAGCATACATTGCCAGTTAGAGGACGGTGAGAATGAACCTACCAAGTAGTCACACTGCGGCTGAAAAGCGTGTGTGCCACAGACGTACAGCCGCTGATCATCTACAACTTGGAGAACTCGAATGTAGTTCAGGCAATCCCTCTGAGAAGAAAAATCAATGAAAGTCAATAAAACATTTTAAGTGGTGACTGTGAAACCAAACTGTACGAGACTGATAAACTGAAATTACAATAAAAGATGAACCACTAACCTCTTTGGACTTTCCCTTAAGTGTGCACATTGCCATGTGGTTTTCAGCAACATTCCAGGAAACCTTTAAAACAACACAAGAAATGTCAGAAGTTCCAGTGTATTACAAACATCTCTGTATTTACTTAAGTTACCTTGTTGTTTCTGACGGTCACATTTTTCTTGCTGAGCTCAAAAATGGCCTCCCTCGCTCCCACATATAGCGCATCTCCTTTCTCACTCAGCAACAGTGTGGTGTAGTTGAAGATGCTGGGCTCCGAAAACTCCATCAGCTCCAAATCTGAGCATAAAACCAATGGATTATGTTTCTTTACCAGAGAAAATGAGAACCTCAGCATGCCCACCTGCTTGACCCATAAACAAAGCTAAATTTACCTAGCCTTCATCATAGTTATATTTAACTAGTTAATCTAACATGAATTACTCATGCAGAAGGTCGAACTGTAATGTCTTCAACGGTGGTAATCTTGAAAAATACAAACTCAACGTATTACTGAAGACGTCAAACAGATGTTTGACAAATGTTTCCATCCCCCTAATTCCAGACTCAGACTACACCAATTCTGGGATGATTTAATCCCGATTTTCCTACAATCTGAGGAAAAATCTGGTCTGAAGCCCTTGGTATTGATGTTCAGCCTAGATTATCTGGTAATTTAAGAGGTTTAAACATCCAGTCTAACCCTCACAGATTCCCCAGAACAGCCCTAAAATTGAAGTGATTTATATTTATGAATCTGGATTAATCTATTATTACTTTATTCTCTAAAACTCTCCAGCCAATGAAGGAAAGATTAATTGAAAAGTTGTTCCAGAACATAGATCAGGCATTACAAACTCCACCGGATGTTTTATCAATTGAGCAAAGCAGGAACAAAAACCACATGACCATAAGAGGAAATGACCAATGACCAACTTATTTCAGTTTCTAAACTCTGCATCAGTACCTCTTTCTTCTCCCTCTGAGATCACGTTTCACCTGATTGTTCATATCTGCTTTCAGCCATGAACTCGAGGTTCAAATGTTCCCTCTTGTCCACGCACTAATAATTTCTGTCTGACTTGCTTCAGAACAAATCTGAAATCTCCTGCTGCCTGACTCATTAGTGCTGCGTAGTCTCTCATTACATTGTGTTGTGATAGATAGGGAAACCAGTAGTGATTTCATGCCTGACTGTCTCTGCTTGTGCCAGGTGCAAGTGGGTTCAGGTTGCAGGCGCCTGGCCATAAACACCACGGCGATGAAAGCAAACGCTGCCAGCGACTGATTGAATTTGGGACTGCACCTCAGTGAGCGGAGATGCTCGGCCTTTTTTGCTTTGAAAGGTGATGTGCAGCAGTTCTGCTGGTGCAGCTCAGTTGATGCCATTTATATTAGGCGGCATATGTGCCAAGAGATTTTGACAGGAAGTGGTCTAACCAGAGTCTCTGTTGCAAGACGCTCACGGAAGTGTGAGCGTTGACAGTAACTGAAACGCAGCTTCACACGCGGGTCTCTTCTCAGGGGTGGGAGGCTCAGGCAATCAATAATAGCCAGCAAATAAACCTGAAGCATTGAGGCAGTCGACTTATAAATACACACACAGACAAGAAGCTTCACTTCCCAGCCTGACTGCTGTGAAACCCTGTGACCTTGAGAAGAGTGTTGCTTAAAAACAGTTTCAACATAGTCTCCACTTGGCTCTACATGATAAAATGTTTACCTGTTTTTATTTTGTAAGCTGGAAAGGAATTGTATGTTTCGCTTCACTTCTGGTTCACTATGTAGTCTATACAACTATTACTAGAATAAACGCTATATGCAGAAATAAAAGTGTTGAATCCAGTTATATATCTCATGGCTAGATCTCCTTCATACAAATAATAATTATAACCATAACATATTAAATAAATTAGAGAAATATCTTTTTTTTTTCATTCCTTACCTTGGTGCCTCCAGGAGGTTCGAGGAACGGCGGGAGGGCCATGTGTGGAGACCTCTAAGAGCAAGCCCAGAAACACTCCCAGCACACCAAATCCCATATTTGACTCTGATAACTTTGGAACTGTGAAGTTTCCTCTGGAAGACAAAAAAAGTGAGGTACACTAATGCATGATGCACTGGTGACAAATGTGTGAATTCTTCTCAGGCAGATCTTATGAAGCAAAGGGGGACAGGCTTTCAAATCCACTTCCTGGAAGCTGAACGTTGGCAAGACTGATTCATGCTTTTTGTATCACTTTGAGTTAGAGCAGCGCGTCACATGCAACTAGGCAAAAAAAAAAAAAAAAAAAAAATCAAACAAAGAGGAACTCCTAACTTTGTTCCTGGCACGAAAGCAGCATTGATTGTTGAAAAGAAATGCTAGTTGCACTTGTAAGTAAAAACAATGACATCTGCAGGTTCCGTCTTAGAGTCATTTAAACATATAAAATATGGTTTAGAGCTCAGTTAAGGAATGAATTAAATTATCGATAGCTTCCCTTCTATTTATGACATTTTTGTGTGCTACTGCAAAGGATTCCAGAGAGAACCCAAGTGTATCTGCAGTGTGTTAGAACTTTTAATGACCAGTGTTTGGAAAATTTGCACTTTTCACCTGTTAACTGTGAATTATTGGTTCTTTCTGAGAAGTGGGACAATGTCTTGGGTTAAATAACAAAGCGGGACCACAGATGGATACGGGGTTCCAACTGAATGAAGACTCAAATGGGGGACAATGAGAGGAGAATAGGAGGGAGCAAAGGAACACCCACTCTTGTTTGTGGGAAGCATAAATGCTCCACACAAATGAGCACGAAGACATCGAACAGACTGTGTGTCTGAACCCAACGACATTTAAGCCACATCTTCAGACAGCTTTGGCTAAAAATTTCCACTGAGCTAGAACAATACATGCATGTTTGCCTTGAGAACATGAAGACCACAAGACCATAACCAGCATGTTAACAACACTTTTGTCTTTCCACTTGTCGGAGTACGAGCCTGATAAGAACTTCAACGTTCATGAATATTTTTTGTGCTAACAAATACAGTATACTTTATAATTTCTGAATATAAATATTGTCACTGATGCACCAGAGTTATGATTTGTCTCATCTTCTGATGGAAAAAAAACCCCTATTTTTTCTATTTAAGGTCAGCATCAACGCTGGCCAAAAAAACGCTCATGCTTTAAAGCTTAAGCAAAATATTAAAACAAATCTCTAAATCTCTGCTCAGTCCAGCTTGTTGCACATGCAAAGCCTGCTAACTTTAATTTGGTAAACATGCAAAAAATTCTGCACAGTCGAGCAAATGAAATTTGATAAGAAGCAACAGTAAAAAGGCATTAAGTCAGGAACTTAATAGAGTTAGCTGACATAATTATGTACTTCCTCTCCCCTGATCCAAACATGTGTAAGAATTAGTGAGTGACATTCCAGCACAGCTCTGTATTTGAGATGACTTACAAGACGAGAGACGACCTTGTGAAGCTGATGGAGTCTTGTGTGTTCACTATGAGCCACTATGAGCTGCAGCAGGCAGAAAGCAGGTGTTTTAAGCTAGTCGGGTGGCTACAAAAGGAAAGTAAAACAATCTGGCGTGAAGCCGGTTATTCTGGTATTTCCCAACAGAGGCCAAAATACCTAAAGCAACACATCTGCAAAATATGTGGGCCGTTTGTGCAAAGAAGAGGATGTAAGGTAATCAGGTGACTTCTAAGACGAAGATCAGGATAACAGGAAGCACCAACATGTCTAACCAGGTCAGAAACATTTCGGAAGCACAAACCTGTTGGTGTGAAGATACGCTCATTTGTCTTTGCTTTATTGTTGGCAATGAGCGATGACATCGTACTGCAATTACCGTAGTTACCCAGCAGATGGGGGGATAAATTATGGGAGAGCAAATATAAACAATCAATAAGATAATATAATTGATATTTGTATAATTGATTATTGATGTGGGTGAGAATAAACACAAAACTACGACCCTCTTAACACAGGGATTGTTGGGATTGTAGAGAGAGTTTCCTTCGACTAAATCTGGCAACGGTGGAATTCCGTCCCAGCTTCAGCCCCAGCCATGGACTAAATAGGGGGTCACATACACAAGGACCCATTGTTTACTGAAGATGAGGGCAGCCTCTACTCACTCCACCCCCTTCACATCGACATCATGGCTGCAGTGTGTTCAACAGTGAATGGAAAGCAGGACAGGGGTGACGCCGTGAGAAAGAGAGCCCTAATTTCTCTTCCTCATCAAGCTCAGTGAAGAGTCTCACCAATTTAAATGTCAGGACAACTTTAGACCTGAGCCAAGCCAACATTTCACAGATCAAACTAGACCAGTAGATGTGGAAGTATCCCATTGTAATCTATCGCTCCAGATGCGATCAATACTTCCACTCATGAGTTTCATTCATAGCAAAGCTTTGACAAAAGGCTTTAAACCCCTTTGGGTCAGTGTTACAGTAGCAAGACTGCACTGGCAACTATCCCGCGCTACACAGAGATTAAAGGAGTGGCCACACTGGCTTGGGATATTTAAGATGGTTACCATGTTGGCAGGTCTCTGTGAGCCCTTTTGTGTTCCACTCCCTGGTCCTTTGGGTGGACAGGGAGGTTGACACCTGCCTAGGGCCGGGAGGTTCCTAGTACCGTGCTGTAAACAGTGCACAAAGTCTGGCAAGCTGGCAACTGTGGACAGGGTACAGATAGGAAGAGCTTCAGTTTCTCCTATCGGAGCACGGGCCCGCACTTTAAACTGCTTGAGAAAGAGCGGGCCAAGCTGGTACAACCAACAAATGTTATCATAAATCATTACCAAACTAAATTTAGCTGACACTTTATAGCTTTGATTGCCATGTTTCCTTTGGGCAAACAATTTTAGGAAGGATAATGAGTACAGGACTAGCAGATCAGTAGAATATGGTTTTGTATGCAGACTTAAATAACTAAAGCTGGATGACACTCAAAGTGCACTCCTCCAAGGATCCCCACAAGGATCCTTGTATTCATTAACCAAGGTTCATTAAAATCACTCCACAACTGTATGGGTTTTCAGCTAACAAACCAACAAAGAGATTGTTGAGAATCCTGTTTTTATAATGTTACTTCAATTCAACGTATAGTAATAAATGGCATAAATCATCACAAGAGCCATCATCAATAACGAAGAGTAGCCATCAGATCTTGGCCACAAGGTTTACAAGAACTGCATTAAGCACATGACCTTTAAAAGGCTCCAGACTATGTGAAAGCCACTTCACCACATGCTGTTTCACTTCCAATAGAGAAAAGAAACTTCGCATCCACCAAGTAAAGAGCTTGAGGATACAGACTGCAATAGAGAGCGATGTGAAGGAGGCGGACATTCATTGCCTGCCAACAACTCCAGTCCCTCATGTCTTCCCCCTTCGTTTTCCATTTACTCATCAATGCACAGAGATGCTCTTCTTCCTTTTCCTGCAGCATGCCAAAAGGCAAATTTTCTCATGGCCGGCACAAATATTGCAATGTGAAATATGTATAAAAAGGATAGAGTTAGTATAGAGTATACACAGTATACACAACTATACAAAAAAACTGTATAGACAAAGATAGAACATCTAAAATAATAAGCATGGTAGGAAACATCCATACTAAAGAGGCTAAACTTGCTAAACAATGTTCTGTATGGTGCACTGAAATGTTCAAGAGAATAATTATTTAAATTACTTTGTGATATATTTATTTCAGGACATGTTAGGATACATTATTTGGCCACTTTAGTAATAACTGGCGTTTGTATTAAACAGCATTTTCAGGGTAATAGCAGACAGTCCCTACTGTTGATGTTGCTATGTTGTATTGAGTATTCTCCAGCGGCAGCAGGACTTGCTCTGATATTCCTCATGGGTACTGTGGGTTATTTGCAGAGACAGGGAGCATGTGCTTGAAACAAAATCCTGGAACCACAGAGGAGGACACGCTGATGGGACAGATGTCAGCGTCATTTACAGATTAATGGAGTTAGGCAACAGTGATAGGCAAAGTCTTCAGCACGTTAGCTTTTGCTCTTGATAATGCCAACCGTGGCCATCAAATCCCTCTTAGGAGACCGGAAAGGAAAAAAAACAGCCCATTTTAAAATACTGCAAGCTTCGTGAGAACTTTGGGTTCCAATTCCCGAAAGCTGAGCCTTTACTGTTTAGTTGTTAAAACCAAGCTGCTCCTCTGTCATCTCTAGCTGACTAATCTCTGATGCTACGGTCTGCTGGTCACTAATAATGGGACAATACTTTCCAGAACACTCAGGAAATGTGTCAAATTATCAGGATAAACCAGCACCACAGAGTTAATCTGTAGCTCTGATCCTGGTTTTACCTCCAAAGGAAGAACAGCTGGCGCACCTGCACTGCACGGCCCACTTTGATACAAAAACCATCTGAAAACTGAAGCAGATGATGAACGGGCCATGCTAAATCATCCACCGTAAGCCCGGTGGATGGCAGATGTGTTGTGACATTTAAAAAGCCTGATCAACGATTAACAGCATGACCTGCCACAATCACAACATTAATCCACATCTGAAGCTACGTGATGACAAGGGGCACACGATGCTATTTTCTGATGCATGACTAGGCAGAAACTGGCACAAACACAGAAGGGGACACAAATTAAATGTACGTAAACGGTGACGTACCAAATATCTAACTTGAGAAAAATACATTGTGTGAAGTCAACACTATTCAGAGGAGATCAAATGGAAACCCTCCTTTATAATTACTAGTTGTGGGCCAACGTTGAAGTGGTATGTCAAACTAAAGTGGCCACAGCAAAGGCAAATAAGGGGTCAGGTCCAGTAAAAGGTATATTTAAGCATGCTTTTTAAAAACACACCCTCTTCCTTAGTCACGTGGATTTAGAGGAGCTGAAAAAACATCCCTATAAACACACAGGCAAGCAATGTGAGCAACACAGAGAAACCAGCAGTGCTTCTAAGTGTTCCCATCTTAGCAGGTCAACGGAACACATAATCAGTGTGCAGGTTTGTTTTATAATTAAAAGGAGATAAAACTGGAAATCCACTATCGCAGTTGCAAAAAAGAAACAAACAAACAAACAAAAAAATCCAGATCCAGGTGAAAAAGGTCTCAGAAACTATTCTCACAAATGCTGAAAAAGTTTTAAATACAACAACCTTGAAAAATCACTTTAAGGAAGAAAATCTGATCTGCCATCAGTGCGTGCTAATGCAAACCTGGTGTGAAAAACTTTTTTAAAAATTTTTTGTCACTTCCTCGCATCACATGAAAGCCGCCACTCACAGAAAAGTCATAAACGCTTTACTTGATGTAGTTTCCTGGAGGCTACGGCCAGGCCTTGAGATGTATAATGAGGGGCTATTTTGGGAAACTGTGAAAGCGCAGCTGAGGGCCTCGTGGTCCTGAGATGAAGGCCTTGTGGTCACAAGTTGGTGTATGGTAGCTCCACTGGCAGTAGCTGTTTAAATGACAATATTCAACAGCAGGTGTCTTCCACTCTCAAGGTGGAACAAATATATCACTAAATGAATTTGAGACTAAATATCCAAGTGTGCCTTCTTAGAATTTACAGAAAGAAAACAATGCATAACACCATCAATAAAGAAACAAATCTGTGTCTGTAGCATTTGTCATACCTATCAAGAGACATTTAAGGGGCTGTTAGCATCATGCATAAAAAACTTGCTACAAAAATTCTTCTTCTTTCCCCCATTTGAAAAGAATACTTCCACTCTGCTTTTGTTCCAACACAGTCTTCTACGGGCACCAATTTCATGGTGGTAATTTTGGCCAGAAGAGACAAAAACCTCCTTTGGTGTGCTGTGCGAAACCCCCCATCACCCACAGACTACCAGAACACTAACAGTGTGTCCTCTGAAAAACCTGGCATTCCAGTAGATAAAGTACTAATTTCACGGTCTCACGGGGATAAACAACAGAAGCTCAAGTCCAAAATGTTAAACACTTTGCAACGCATTCCTCTCCATCAATTGCACCTACATTCATCAAAATAATTATGATTAGACAGCAAATTAATAAAAAAAACCTTTTTCCCCACAAAAACTGGTTTAAAAAAGCAGTTCTGTGTGTATGTGTATGTATGTATATATACTGTGTATATGCTGCCATTAAAAATATTAAATGGACATAAAAAAGATAACATTGGCAGACCATTGTTCTGTTTAGAAACATAAAAAGATATAACTGAAAGGAGGGAACAGAAGAAAAAGGCATAAAATCAAGACAAAGACCAAAATGATTTACACCACAAGCACCGAAGGGAACAAATGAAAGGTGTCCAGGTGTGGACATGCAAGGGGAACGTAACAGGAGAGAAGCCTGGAGGTGGTTACAGGAGGGCTGGAGAAGCATGCAGCATTCGTGTTGCAGCACGCAGGCCCGTGAGCAGCTCAGCGTGGGTCTGCATGGCAAAAAAAGGAGAGGGGGGAGAAGAGGTTTAGAGTTTCTGACCTGTTGCTCCTTACAAGATGCGACGCTCTTCCTCCGGAGAGAATTATAAAATCCTCATGCTAGGGAGGAGGGGGAGAAGACAGAAAGATCAGACTTTGCAACTGTGCACTTACAGGAGGACGCTATGTGCACGCACATGCGTGTTTACTGAGTAGTCATGAACAAGTATAACCCAAAAAAAAAAAAAAAATCAAAGCACAGACATCATCTATTCACAGATGACCGCAGGTCGATCCCCAGGCACCAAAACAGAATGGAGAAGCAGAATTATTAGCAGAATGGAGAAGAGGTCTGTGAGTGCAAGACGAGCTTCTGCCTTCTTTGCAAGATGACATTTCTTCTGCTGCTTCCCTGAGCAACTGAAAACTTGAGTTTATTCTCCCTGCACCAAAACAGGCATTTCAGTCCAACTAAAACTCTGAGATATTCATAATTCAGCCTGCGTTTTTGACAAAACAGTCTCAGATTGTTCAAATGTTCTCCCACAACCATCAGACAAATCTTCCAGACATCTGAATGAGGTCACACAAATCAACCCAAATATGCAGATTCATTAACATTTGCTTAGGCTAAGCTACTTTAATGCAGGCCCCGTGCGCTTTACCAAATTATAATCAGATTATGTTAAGCAGTGATGATATACAGCATCTCTGGGGAGTTTTCTTTAAAATAAAACATACATGAACATTAACTGCTGCCAATGTTTCCTGGGATTTCTTGTTAGTGTCCCCAGCGAGAACAATAAAAGGCTCATGCTACTTTCAACCAACTACATGTATGACAACAAACTTTTAATCTCCTTTAATACAAATGTTGATAAAGGTCATTCTCAGATATATAATTCATAGTTAGTGCTGTTAGATCTGCTCGTTACATTTCTGTCATCAGTCTAGCTGTCCTTGAATACCCTGGAGGACTTTGGTTTTCCCAGAGTAGCAGAGGAAAGTAATTCAAGGAGATCAAGGTCAGCAGCCAGGCTTAAATGCTGCAGAGTGCAGAATTTATCACCCCCTGTTGTGACAATTTCACACATACACAAATGTGCACAAATACAGGAAGCAATGAGCTGCTGCCTCTGAACCTCCTCCGACAGAGTCAACCTGGCCTATGGGAGAAGATGACAGATGCCCGAGATTGATGAGCTGGAGGCTAAAGGTTGCATCCCCCTCAGCATCTTTAGGAAGCACTCTGACGTTGCTTAATTCAGCCCCCACAAAACCCCGTGACAGCTGATATGGAGTTTTTACCATGTTGTCAGAAATCTGAATGAAACCAACGAAACCACGCCCGCAGACGTCTGGATTCCAATGTTCTGACTGGCCGAGGAACCTGAATGTGAACTGGGTAGCACCTCAAAGCACGCCTTCGCTGACATCGGTCTGGAGAGGGCACAGAGAGGAAGTGGAGATGTCACGGGTCTGGATGTGTGAATTGATGGGGTGACCTGAATGAAGAGCAGGCACTGCCGACCTTTTGAAATCTCTTCAAGCCAGAACAAATGTATTAATAGGTGCTTCTTCCAAAACCCTTAGAATGCTGTCAGCGTGTTTACACACTCACTCCACTGTGACACTTGATTTTCCCAGAGCTGGGAAAAGACCTTATCCAGATCTTTGGTTAGAATCTGAGAAACGCATTATCAAACATTTCATTCAGTCTAAATATATTGGGGAATTTATTTCACCTTCTCATGTTTGTGTATGACATGTTGTCATAAATCTACAAAATTTACACTTTGATGGGAAATTTGATGTAACAAAGTATTCACTTAAATTCCCCTCATGTACTGTTGCTATTCTGTGTACAGGACAGAATTAAAAGGCCACAGCAGATTCTGATGGTCGGAGGCTGGAATCCCTTCTCCCCTGAGGCCAACAACACAGGGGTTCAGGATCTCTACAGAAAACCACACACAGCAGATCTCCAGGTCTTATTTACAGTACCAACAGTGGGGTAACCCACCCTCCTCATCTCACATTCTCATCTGTGCAGTCACCCTTACCGTCCATCTAAAACAACAACCCCAGTTTCTGCCAGAGCTGTCAGCCTGCACCACCACAGGTGGGGGAGGGAGGGAGAATGACAAGAGAGAGAGGGTTGGAGATGAGAGCTGATATTCACACAAGTAGCTATTGCTGTACCAAATCCTAACAATTGTTGTAGAAAGAGGACAAAGGCAGAAATAAACAGGTCTTGGAATACTGAATGTTTTGAAGGCCTCAGTTATTGTCTATATTGTGTAAACTTCTTGTTTTTTCAAATCCTGGTTTGAGGGTGCATGAACTCTGTACTTTTGCACACGCATGCACATACAAGACACACAAAGCAGCGCTGAAGAGGATTATGCAGGCTTGAATTTCAACGAAAAGGATCCCCTTCAACTAGAGCAAATCTGGCTTTAGAAACTTTGTGCATGCCAGTGTATCCTGGTAGGGATGGCTAAACAAAAAAATGCTAGCATGAAAACAAGTGTTTTTTCATTATTATTATTTATTTAAATGCAAGTGCACACTTGATAATGGATAATCAACTTCTACTTTAACATCTCTAAACAAAAGATGAAGATTAACCAGACAGTTAAAAATTCTGCAGAACAAATATGAACATTGCATGAAGCACTTTGGTTGTTGAAAATATCAGAAATTGATAGGTTTCTCCACCGGTATGAGTCTGGGAATATCAGCAGGTTGCAGATATCTACAGGAATGCCCTCTGATGTCCTGCTATGTGTAAATGTTTGCTCATGTGCAAGCTAAAGAAAGAGAAAGAGGGAGGGAGGGAGGGAGGGAGAAGGAGAAAGAGAGAGAGAGAGAGAGTGTGAGAGAGAGACCATCTTCTGCCTTTGTCTGAATCTTAAGTAGTCACATGTTCAGGAAGGCTTTGTTTGCGGTAACTCTTGGGGGCACGTCCTCCAACTTCTCCCCTCACTTCTTTTTAGCATAACATTAATCATTCTCCCCAGCGAACAATCATCAACAACATGGAATAGAATCTAGAGTACAAATAACTCGCCCTCCCCTATTCTGGTTGCCTAGATACCATTCACCCAATGGGACAGCTTGTCAACATCATCATCACTTACTTAGAACTTTCACTTGACATTGGTTTACTTTAGTCTAACACAGCCTCCTGCACCCCTGAGTAACTGGCTAAAAGGCTACAACCTTCGAGTTTCAACCAAATATTTCCTGGATAAATATAGAATCTAAACTGGTAAAAATACTGACACCAAATATTCCATAATGTCAGTGAAGTCTTTGGGAAACTACAATGAAGTGTGTTTCAATACTGGAAATGTTTGTGCAAGAGTATAGAAGTTCTTTTTTTTCCAGTTTCAATTTCTTTTCTCTCTGTTGAAGGCAAATTTAACTTTTGTTTTTAGAAAATACCTGGAATTACTTGTATTTTACCCTGTGTTGTAACTATCCTTTTCAGGCTGCCAAACCACTTATTCCACTTATTATGAAAACAGACAACTGAAGGTGACCAAAAGGGACAAAACAAGAAAAGAGATAGGATTGTGAGTATACAGAAGAGGTCCGGCCTGAAAAGGAATGAGGGGGGAAAAATGAACAAGCCAAAAAAGAAAAAGGGGAAGAATATATAAAGAAAACAAGAAGAGGCAGTACAGCAAAGGCTTCAAACTTTTTAAATGACCATGTTTTATCAGGCCAATAAAGACGAGTTAACAGCAGCAGCAGCAGCAGCAGCAAACCCGCGCGGGAAACGAGAATGCAAATTAGCCCTGATGCAAATGTTGCATCAATAGGGACGAAAAAAGTTTTGCACCACATTCCCTCACACAAAATTTCTCAGAAGCTTAATTCCCGTGAGTCCTGCTTGCCCCAAAACATCCTGGAAACAATCCTGACAAAAGTGAAAGGAGTGTAATCGCAAGAGACTACATTCTCTTCTTACTTCGCAGTGAACAAAGGCCAGATTACAGTGGACAGAAGCACACACAAACTAACTTTGGTGAAAGATACACACACGTACTTATCTGTCATGGCATCAGCTAGTGAATACTGATTCATTAAAACTGCTTTTCACTCGTCTCACACAGTTGGAAATGGTTGAGGCCCAGGGGCAGGTGTCAGAGTGCCAGTCTGCAAAAGAGGGGGGGGGGGGGAAGACAGTTGAACATTATTAACCAAGGCTGCAAAATATGGTCAACGAGTTAAGCAAGGTCACGTCTTGGACAAAACTGGATACAATGCAAGTTTAAACACCACAATGTTTAACTTAGCTCTAACACCTTAGGCAGGAGGCTTCATATGACTCTGTGGCTTCTCTGAGTTCTTTTATTGAATGTATTTCCTGGTCTATGGTTACATGCAATACATTTATCAAAACCTAGTATCAGAGCACCTTAGGGTGCATTTTGACTCAAAATGTGTTCCTGAAATCCTCAGGAAACCCCACAGCCCAAGCTGGAGTAACAAAGCAAACACTGCAGACATGCTTCACTAGCTGACAATTAGCCTGGCGAAGCCCCGGCTCTTCCAAGTTTGTGGAGATACCATCGCCATAGTTACCGAGGCAGCAACCACCAAGCATAAATAAGCTGTACTGAGAAATCCTTGAGACGGTAGGCAAATAGCACAAAATCAGTCACAGTTAACGTGTTACTGTATTGACAAAGGAACACATCCCGTGTCCTGGTGCCTGTTGAGCAAGCCCAAAAGCGTGTCAGTTTATCAGCGATAAACTGATTTATCATTTTCTCCTAAATCACAAGCATCCAAATCACAAGTTTACAACCTAAATGTGCAAGTACAACAAAATTGGGCGTCGCTCTTATCTAAAAAGACGTGGAAAAACTAACCAAATAAGAGAAAACTGTCTTCAGCAGTGGAAAAGATCACATTCAAGGAGATGTGAAAGCTCGGTTGACTCCACCAGGGTAACAGGCTCATAAACAAATTAAGATTCCTTTTTAGGGTGTTTGTATGATTATGTGATGGCGGCAATTTGGATGGAAGGACTGAAGCATTTGGGAATTTGAAGGAAACCGTCCATGGCAGGATGACGCCACTCCTTCCCCTCTCCAGGGAGGCTGAAGAGCTCCTGTCAACAGCCAGGCAGGAGAGGCCAAACCCTGACAGACAGCCTGCGACTGCAGCCATTCAGATATTCTGCAGCTGATCACTCTGAAAGACCAGGGACAATCTACTTAGATCTGGCTTCACTCTTAAATGTCCAAAAAGCATTTAAAAGCTCTATTATGCACAGTTCTTTTGAGAGAAATGGAATTTAACGGACAAATGTCCGGATGATGCAAAGAGCAAATTGGAAACTACTGCTGTAATATATTGGGAGAAAATCAGTAGTATGCTCCATTTATATTCAATACACTGTATGTCTGAATATATATCAGACAATAAAAACCTTAGGCAGAGAATTTTACACTTAAAAGAATCGACAAACAACATGCTTGTATGCCAAAATACACAGCAGACTCCCACTCACCACCTGACAAAAACACTGAATTATTTACCCTGAATGTGAGATTTAAATAGAAATCGCAGTGCAGTTCTGGAGAAAGTGCACAGCATGAACATAAAGGCATATTTCAATTTCACGGCAGAGGAAAATGGATTGACATTCCAGACACCTGCAGCCAAGACACTCCACAAAAGCGACATGGATCTTACCATGCGTGGGAAGCTCCAGGCGGTTAAAAAAAACCCAAAAAACACTCTTCCAACCGGTCACGCTGTCATTGCTGGAAAAGTCACCACTCAGTCGTATGACAGGAACATAAACCAAACAAGAAAAACAGAATATGACGGGCTAGCGCAAGGCTAGGCTGTCACCTCCCATGCCTTCTCTTGAGACGTGCTCCTCTCATCCACTCCCTTCTCCTACCTCCCTCTGTCTCCCCCAGAGTAAAAAAAAACAGCAGTAGATGCTGCGGGGCTGGGGACTGGAGAGGCAGTGCTCGTATTAAAGTCCTGCTTCACTCGTCGGTGGGAGACTGTGTAAATGAGGGTCTAATGAAAACAGGCGGAATCACCTCCCCCCATCACAGCCGTCAAAAGCTGCTCGCCGGCAGAGAGCGACGGCACAGGGATCACGCCTCTGGGAAGCGTCAATGCGTACAATTTGCTGGCGAGAGGGAGGGAGGATTTGGGGTGGTGGGTGTGAGGACAGAAGGGGGGAGGGGGTTAAGGTGAGGGGGTGCATCTGTGGGAGCGTGTCTATTGTTGTACGGACATTTATTTTCTTTTTCAATTCCAGACTGCAGCTCCATAGGATGCAAACCCAGTTTACGTATTTTTAAAAAAAACTCACATCTTCAATTCTCTCTGTCTTCTCTAAAAATGACATTTTATGTTCTGTCATGTCTGTGTCATTTTTTTCTGTTCTGATTGCACCCATCGCTGGTCGTCTTCCATGATATTTTGTTCCAAAAAAAGCCTCCTCATTTTTTTTCTGGTGACAAAATACCTGGAATTAAACTGGCCAAAGTTTTCTAACAATATAAAATGATGGTTCATTAAACACACCGGGTAAAATTCATCCAGTTTATGACATTATTCTCAAATTACTTTAAAATACGCACCATAAAAAAGTGCCTTGCTCCTTTCCCACTAGCCAAACATCCACCAAAGTCAGCAACGGCATGCTCATTTAGAGACAGATTTAAGTCTGCTTGCTCCAAGCCAAATTTGTGGCAAGCTTTTCACTACATGGAACACCAACAGTTAGAAATGTTGATATTAACTCATACCATCTATGACAGATGCACGCAGAGCAAAGAAAGAGCACCTTCTCCATTCAGCTGCATCGCACAACGTCAACCTGCACAGAGCGAGAATGTACTGTACGTAGGATAGCTTCCCGCTCCATTCCCTTCCGGATCCCTGCTCTCTCAGCACCACTGAAGCTGGGAACCTTTTCAAAACATCACACACACACACACACACACACACACACACACACACACACACACACACATACACACACACACACACACACACACACACACACACTGTCAGCAGCACTGAAGTAATGCATCAGTAAGCTTCCTGTCAGCTCTGCAAAACACAATCATAGCTACTGGAATAGCATCTTGGGAATTATCTCTTAAGTCTTTCATAATTTTAACGCAGTTCCTGGCAATTATATGAACAAATAAGAGCAAATAACACAACCCTAATGCTGATGGGTGTTGCCTGACAGCTAAACAACAAAAAGCAGGAAACAATCCTCAACAAACCGTCATTTCAACACGAGATATTTTTTCAAAAACATCTCTGGAATGTGACAGTGCTTTATGCGTGGCCACAAAAGCACAAGAGAACACAAAAAGTCTCTATGCTCACCACTGTCTGCTGATGATATCAAGCCAGGAAAGTTATTCCAGCCTGAGGGGTGTCGGGGTGCTCGGGTGTGGCAGCGAAAGGAGGTTTGTGTGTTTCAAATGGGCGAGGGGGTTGTCCCAGATCTGCTTTGCAGACTCAACGCTACACACTCCAATATGAGCAGTCACACTGACTCCTGACCTTTACCCTTTTAGTTCTGCAGGACCAAAACAACAAAGCTGCAAGTCATACATGAAACTCCGCTTGCTCAATTCCTAAAATAACATCAAGTTGGAAGAAGAAATGGAATGATTGGGTTGATAACAAACAGGGAGCAGTGAGGAAATCCCACTTGCCTAAAGCAACCTTATCAGTGACTAAAAGTACTCACTTTTCTATCGAAATACAGTATATATCCAATGAATGTATTACATGTAAAATATGTGTATCCAGTCAAATATATAACGGGGGATAATCACCACTAAAGATTTCAGCTCAGAAATTTGTCAGTCTGCCAGTGTTTGCATCCATCAACCCCATCACCACCGAGCAGGAACCATTTCTGCACATACGTAGTTCAAAACAAAAGTCCCTTTCAGCCGTGCGACCCTTGAACAAATCCCAAGTTTCTAACCATCTCAATTGATTACTGATAGGAGAACATTTGCGTGTTCCCGTGTCATTATGGATAGCAGGCAAGGGCATTCTTTGTAATTTCACTGAGGACATGGGAATCAGGTGTTTCCAATAAATGCAGGAAGTACAACTTCTATCCAGACAGACAGAACACACCCATGTGTTTCCTTAAAGAACTGCTCCAAGAAGAAAAGTAAAACCATTCAAGGCACATAAATAATAAAATGACTGAGGTTTTGAATTAGAGGGAGAGGATCGGTGACTTTCTTATCTACTTGTATTCAATTTAACCTTTTAGTCCTCATAAGGGCCAGTGATGACCTTAGAAGACGCAGAAACCTGTAACCTGAGGATAGGTCAGACTGACCTAAAGAGCAAAAGTCCTCTTCAGCACACAGCCGCTGGCTTAATTATTTGTCGACTGCTAGTGAATGATTCCACACCAATATCCTGGTATGGCTAGATTTGGTGCCCCTCAGGGTCCAGCTGACATGATTCTGGCTCGACCACGTGCCACCGATGCAGCAACAGGCCTATCACGATGACAGGATCCGGACAGCTGCCCTCATGCCTGATGCCTGACCCTGGCAGGGACCTGCGGAATCGAACTTGACGAGGCAGAAGAATTACTTATTGAATCTGTGAGGGGAAAAGATGTCACCGCCATTGTATTTAAGCGGAATGCAAAGCAGGGAGAGGCAGAGTGATTCATGTCAGCAACAAAGCTGCGGAAAACAGATTTAAAGCACAACAGCTGTATTTGGGGACAGACTAAATAGCTGACATGGTCTTAAATTCCTTAGGGCTTATGCAGTGTAAACTAAGCCTCTATATTCCGTCATTCTTAAAAGAATTCAAAACTGCATGCACAAATTCAAATAAGCATATGAGCTCTAACTCCAAATTTCCCCTTTTCTCATCTTTATCTAGAACTGGTGGTGCTGATTTTACTGTCAGGTTAGATTTAAAAAACAAAAAAAGTTGCCAGTGTAGATGAGTTCACACTGAGACACTGCAACAACTAGAAATGCATGCAGGTGAAACGTTCATGTGCGTCCATTGATGAGGCTCAGCTGCAGGCCTGTCCTCCTGTTCTGCCTCCATTCGCTCAAAATACACATCTGGGCACGGAACAGTCGTGCTGCAAACACACCTGTGTATTTATCACCACAGCTGCTACTGGCGAGTTTAGCATATGCACGGTGGAAAACTTGTTTATGCGTTTCACTGCCGTCAATGAAAGTCTTTTGTTGCTGCAAAGAAAGCGCACCCTTGATTTATGCATGCCAATAGTAGAAACCCCCCCGAATGACCCCATTGTGCAGAAATGTCATTTAAAAGTGCAAAAGGGGGGTTAAAATTCGCAAATATGTGCGTGAACAAGCCTGTTATACGTTATATTGTGGATGCAAGGCTGCATTCGGCGCTTTAGGGACAGGTGACACCGGCTGCCTGGACTCACCATGTCCTCTGCTGACATCTTTATCTGTTTTATCACGCAGCTCATCTTTGAAACATCGCGGGAAAGTCGAGAATAAATATTAAGCGTCGTCTAAAACCGAGATCAGCACAAAATCTACTCGGCGACAAATGCAACTTAGCTCAAAGTCCGAGACAGCACGACTGCAGCACGACTGCGACCAGCGGAGCTGGAACAAGTGAACCGAAGAGCAACACCCAGGACAGAAAAGTCTCTCCGCTGCGGCGTTACTTCACTACCCGAACTAAAGTGACCTTACTCACTGCAGACAGGATTTGCTCTTCTTCTTCTTCTCGGAATGGTCGCAGATGGACTTCGAAACAGCAGCGGCGTGACAAAGTTCGGTGTGTCGCTGTGCCTCAGCTCAGCATGGCGGCCGACTGGATTCAAACCTCTCCGGGCTGTGGAGTCAACAGCACGGGGGAGGGAGCAGGGGGGTGGCGGCGAGAGACGGACTGGCGGAGGAACCACATGCTGCTGCTACTGCAATAAAAATAATCAATTACAACTATAACTGGGACTTTTAAACGCGAATCTGCAGAAAGAAACACTTTCAAAATTTCCAATTTCGCAATTAAAAGTTAAAGTGGCATAACAAAAACATTGATTACGAAAGAGTAGGGCATAGTATTATCATGTAGAGTAGATGCAAGTTATTATTATTATTATTATTATTATTATTATTATTATTATTATTACTATTATTATTATTATTATTATTATTATTATTATTATTATTATTATTATTATTATTATTATTACCAACAATAATAAATACACATTTCTTCCATATCTGTTTTCTACCACACATGTTTTTTTGCTCCACTACATTCCCCAAATATTTGACGTTATTGTCACCATATATATTCTGCAAAATGCAGGAGTTTAGGTTCAAAGTTTGCAATGGACACATTTATAATGCTTTAAATTATGTGACTTTTGTTAACCATAAGTACTGTATCTGTGACCAATTTTTTAGATCTAGGATCCTAATCCTTCATCAGTACACTCCCCAGTAATGACAAATTAATCAGCCACCAACTTCTGTCAGTTAACTATAACTGAGACGACCTCAGTGCACTCCAATATCAAGTTAGAGTTCTGGCCAAAAACCTTAAACTTTTGGCTGACAGAACTCTGTGGCTGGGGCCATGCAGTGAGTTTAAAAGGCCACTGTTGGAGGTCAGAGTTTATACAACATTTTCCTAAAGGAGGAGTGAATCAAAAACACACAGGAGGAAAGACAGGCTGACCCTTGTCTCATTGTGCCAGACAGAGGAGGAGGGAGAGGGACTTTCCATGGCACTGAGGACCGAACACAATACCATCTTTGAGTAAATGACACATTGCCTTTGGTGGAAGTCACAACCACGTCACACTCTACCTCTGTGTCGGCTTTGTGGGATTGCTAAATGGCAAATGATGAGACTTTTACCTGCAGAACCTCTGGCTACAGTAAGCCTAAAATGACCTCTTAGTTCAACAGGGAATCAAGCCATTTTCTCAATTATGCAAATGCTCCTCAGCTTTATCCCCTATGCCACACGTTTGCATCAATCTCTGGTGGTTTGAGAGCTTACTGTTGAAGGCCAGCCGACTGAAGTTAAAAGGGGACGTTAAGTGCTGCCTGAAATGAATACGAAAAGCAGCTGGGTTTATCTTCACTCACTCTGTGACATGTGCTGCTCAGAGAAAACAGGTGACCAAGGAATGTGTCTTGAAAATCAAATGTAACGCCGGAGCTCAAATGATTTGTTGCCAGTTAGGCAGATATGTAGTTTTTTAACAGTTTCAACTTCTTCCCTAAACTCTATACATTTCTTGTTTGTCATACTGTTTGCTTCCTTATGGTTGCATAATAATCACACTTTAATATTTGAATAGTTGCTAAAAGAATCAACAACAAAACTGATGCTAGTCATTAAGTCACAGAGAAGCAAATGAGATGAATACTTGCATGACAGACTAACAATATAGCTTGTAAAATAATAGTGTTTGATATAGATTTCTACCATATTCATCCCTGTACTCTACAGACACAAGTGGATATATTTAGAGTCCAAAGCTGGTGTATCCATGCTGCAGGGCAGAACACAATCATTCATAATAGTAGAAGGGCCAGTGCTGGAAGAAAGTGCATGTGTGTTGAATGTTGTGAACAGAATTGAATTCAGGGTCTGTCATGTTACTAGAATTATGCAAGTCGTTGGAAAATAATAACACTTTGTTTCAAAAGTGTGTTCATGACCTCTTACTCCAGTATATAATATAGTAGGCATATGCAGTAAAGATTGTATACAGAGCTATTTCTGTCTGCAATACAATACCTCTGTTATGACCTATATTTCTTTCAAAGAAAGCTATAAATAAAAATACAAAAGAGATAATGTGACAATATGCTGGTTTGCAAAATACAAGATCTTTCTTAGGAAGTGATACTGCAAAAGCATCAAAGCAGTAAGATGAAAAGAACTGTGGAACAGCCATATAAACCCAACAAGTTTGTTGTAGTACTGGGAGACTGACCCACTCTGTCTCATGCATACCAAACAAGCTTACAAATTTGGAAAAGAAGCTCAGTTCCTCTGTAACTTTGCTTTCTTTTAGTGAGGAAATGAATAATATACAATGAATGGCTAAATAATGCAGAATAATTTTGAATATTGAAGTTAAATAATAAGCGACCTTTATGGTTGTAGTTTTGAATATAATTATACATAAATGTTAATTTACAAAACGGACTTATCGTTGTTGAAGCAGTTTGTTGTAATGTACCGCCATCTAGCGGCAAAATAGTGACGGTACCTCCTTAACTGAATAAACTGTTGCGTCCAGAGTAGACCGGAAGTCCGTCCGAACATCTTGGCTCAGTTGGTTAATGGCGCCCTCTAGCGGAGCACTCAATGAAGCTTACACTGAGCATCTGAAATAGTCGGACATAGTCTGGGTTACAAAATTATTTACAAAATCCTGAAATGAAAAAGAGTGAAACTAGGTGAGAGAATAAGAGAAAGAGATGATACCTTAAAATGTTTGAGATGTAGGCCTTCTGCGTTTTACGTCAACAACAATGTTTAATTGAGTTCAAAGGTTGGAATGAATTGCAGATAATCGTGAAGATTTTTTTTCCTGTTGAGTGGACAAGCTAATTATTGTTTGGATACTAGTTTGTCTTTGGATTTATTTATTTATTTATTTATTTATTTATTTATTTATTTATTTATTTATTTACCTGAATAACCCATACTCAAGCATATTTTATAAAAAGTGTGTGGGAGGAATTGATATGAAGCACCTGTCAGGTTGCTATTTTTACTGCAACGAGCAGTGATAATAACTGTAGAAGATAAACTTGTATCTTATTCTAAAAAAAGGAAAACACTAATTAAAAGTTTGTTTTTACGTTTAACATGTAATTTCTACTCGTATTTGTTATAACACTTTACTGAAGGCATCTCTTTATGGGCGGGTAAAATAAATTATCCTCCAATCATTATGTCAAGGAATGTCACATGTCTCCAAATGACCAATAGCGAGTTACGTACTGAAGATGTTGCCGCACCCAAGTGGGCTGATGGTGGATCTGGGTGGAGCGATGTGGGGACGACCTACGCAGAGATAAACCCACTCAGAAACTACAGCCGTCTGGAATAAAAGTAAAGAGCTTTTCCGCCCTGTTAGATCGAAGGCTGCTTAACTTTAATCAGTTCGTCAGAGAGAGGGTAAGCGGGAAAATAAATCGCGTTTGCAGCTACACATATGCCCTTTTACCAGGGATGATTTATAGATGTTTGTATTGTGTCTTCGTTGCTACACTTCTTCCACTCGCAATGCTAAGATGTGCAGAGTGCAAATGGTGGGGCGTTGTAATTTTTGCTTTGTTTTTGCATTTCAAAGCCATTAATTTACATCGTCTCGCACATTTCCCGTGTCCCCTGTGAACAAAAGCATTTTCAATTGTGCTGGCTGTGTTTTGAGCCTCATGCATGGTGAGCTAATCTTGCTGTTGATCGAGTAGGCCCCAAACTGTGTTATTCTGTAATGCATATGCAAACAGTTAATATTGCCATTAGATATGGACTCGTGTGTTGTTGTCCGGGCGTGTTTTCAAGAAGAGGAAATTGATCAGCTTTCACTGGTGTGTTGAAATAAAACAGACTCCCGTCGGTGAGTTAGCACAATGTTCTGCAAAACAACTCGGCCATGCACGTCCTCCTGTAAAAGTGGTCGGCTCCCGACTTTTTACCATCAACCTCTGCAGCCAACATTAAGCATCATTTATCAAGTACTCTATTATATCATTAAATTGCATGAAATATGACGTGTTATAGGATTCGGGAAGTATAAACACGTTTGTGCAAACCCACAGTGGTTAGCGAAAGTAGTGGTTGTTCACAATAACAGACTGTACTTGGTGGTATCTCTGATTCATCGGCCTATTGTGATAATGTGTCCAAAGTATTGTGGAAATTCATAGATTAGTTAATTTATATCTTTTATTCTACTTCTAATAAGTTTCTTAGATTCATTTTCTCTATTTTTCTGTTGTGGATTTGTTGGGAATTTGCAAAATGTTAGACGGAAATGACCACTTCAGATAATATTAAAGGTTATTTCCACTTTTTCTACATCAAATAATGTCAATAGATACAGTAAATAGTGCTTATGTCCAAGATATGATGAGTTGGTGTGGTATACCTTTTGCTACATAAAGTGAAAGCACCATTAAAAAAAATCCAGATTAATTATCTGTATTTGTGGAGGGATGGTAACTCCCTGGGTTTTGGTGATTCTTTTAGACTGAGCACAATTCCCAAAGGAGGGAGCTCAGCTTTGTCAGTCTGGCTCCATGGACTGCACACATGCACACACACTCTCTGGATAGTGTTTGCTTTACTCCCACTCCTCTCGCCCACACCCTTGACTGCAGTGCAGCTGAAAATGTGTTCCTCATTTCAAGTCCATTGCTCTCATTTCACTTTTTCTTTCCTTTCTCCACATATGCAATCACTTAGAGATTTTTCATATTTTTAAGGTGCAGAGGTGAACGTGGTCATAGCCAAATTTTACCTCCAACAGCTGCGAGCTAGTGAGCGGTCAATATATGCTGCTATTTTAAGGTATCTTTATTGTGCATAATTCTAGACCCTTTGGCATATGAATGTATACTAACCATTATATTTTGCTCTAGTTTGATTTGGTCTGGTAAATGTGATTGTTTCTACCTACGACAAAGTGCCACAGATATTCATGTTTAGTTGGCATTAAGAAACAGCATGTGCATGATAAATCAGTTTTCTTAATGTTCTCCTTCTCTGTACTACTGTGTTTTGGATTCAAAGCTTCTGGCTCTTTCCAGAGTTTTTTTTAATTATTATTATTTCTTACTGCCTGGTGCACAAGACTAAAGTTGGCACAGTGCTTAAATGACACCTAGTACATTCCTTGTAGTTATACACACAGACACACACTAGTGGAATCTTTGTCCCCAGTAATGACAGGCATGCAGCGGGAGATATAACGAGTGTCCCACTGCTTATTTCAGGCTCACAGATGGCTGAATTGCCTTTAAACACTGATACGTTACAGATTGGCTGTGCTTTTATTTTGATACCATAATAAGCTTTTTCATCTCATATTGTTTGATTGACAAATTAAAAGGACCTGTTTTTTCCAACTTGACTTTCCTTTTAGGGAGCTTAGTCATGCAGAAAAAATGCCTTATTTCTGAAAAAGAGTTGTTGGAAAAAAACTGTTAAGACGTGGCTTGCTGAGTTGGCATAATTTTTTTGCAACCCAGAAAAAGAATCATTGTGTATTTATTACAATTACATTTTGGTAAGATGGATATTGTTATACTATGATTGGCGTTTAAAATAACCCCCTAATATTGGGATCTGTAGTTTTACTTACAGTGGCAGTTTCAAGCATCTTTATATCCTCTCACGTTTTATGCTAAGTATGTTTCGTGTGGTGTATTTGTTAAACTTAATTCATGTTGGCATCTTTTGTATTGTGGAGTCTTTGCACAATTCAAAAGGATACAAAGACAAAATGTAATGGCTGTCAGTTTTAGATTTGATGATGACTCTGTTATTATACTAGAATTACCAGGGCCTAACACCCTCCGCTGCAATGAAAATGCTGCATTTTATTAGTTGGGCACACCCATGATTCCAATCAGTGAGGACAGGATACTTTCCAATTCAGATTATTCACTTTTCCCAGGAAGGGGAAAGGCCACCTAAATTGTTCCATGTGTAAAGTTGTTGTTTTGTTTTTTGTTTTGTTTTTTACATAATGACAGTCTCATTTTGTGTGTTAATTAAATATCAGGACACATGTTACTTATGGATGACCCAATTGAAGTAACCTTATTCAAAATGTTAATATTGTAATGCAGCGTTTGGACATGTGTGCATTCTCTAAGCCGTGAAATGATTTGTATCACATATAAACTGAATGACATCAGTTTAGAGGGAAGTGTCTTGTGACACAGACGAGCTTGCAGAGCAATGTTGGCCCACAGCTGTTCTTACATAACAGTAAAGGGTGTCCTGTGTTTCCATGGCAATGTATTTGGTTTCTATAGTGATGATAGTCTCAATGGTAGTGGGGCTATCCATCCCTTGCACCAACTTATCATATGAGCAGACATAAGAAGTCCTATGAGGCTCTAGGAGCCCGTGGTCACAAGATGATGTCATTTTAAATGAATAGACAAAGTTTTGGTTTTCTGGCGCCTTTGTTATTGCTATATTTGACATGTGAAGCCAGAAATTCTATGGCCAGAACATTGGTTGTCAGGCAGTTTACACCATAAAAAGAGCCTTTAAAGCATTCGGGTTGAAATGGGCCTTGCGCAGCTTGAATGACCCGTTTTGTTTCAAAGCCTTGCGGCAGGAAATTTGTGTGATATATGCATTTTGAAAAGACAAAAGAATCCAAAATTATTGTGATATATGCATTTTGAAAAGACAAAAGAAGCCATCAAAGTCATTTACTTACAGTTATTAATGTGCAGTGCATTTTAGCATATGATATAACCACTTACTCCTGATCACAGGGGTCAGTTGTGAAGTAAGATCTTAACCCTGGAACTGTTGTCAGTAGCAATTTACACATTGGCTGTGTCAGCTGTATGTCATTCACAAAGACATTATGTTAACAGTCTTGCCAGCAATATTCTGTCAAGTCTTATTACTGGTGTGCAGTTGTCAGCACACATGCTGTTGGTTGCAAAAAAACCCAAAACAAAACAAAACAAAAAAACATGGGCAACTGAAAAGAAAATGCAGCAATAACAAGGCCGGAAGAAATGGGATCTGACAGCAGTCATCTGGAATAAAGACCGCTTTCCTTTAAACAAACCTGACATGGTCCTTTTTGCACTGTATGAATTAAGCTGACCGGGTTTTATAGAGTCCGTCACACTGGTTCTGAGAGTTATAGTACTAACTAAATTCAACCATATTTCTTCAGAGTGAAACGTAAAGTAAAGCAACAAAAAGGGACACAGCCTCTTTGTTGACTTTGTGAATCTGGATGCTTGGAGATCATCTGACAGTTGCCATGACGCTTTTGGCTGAACATTTGTATTGATGTGGACTAATGGGCTGCAACAGTTTTGACAGAGGTTGCACCTCCCTATATTTCCTGTTTATGCCTGCATGCACTCACATTTCCCTGTAGTTTTACGGTTGGTGTTGAGTGTTTCCCCTGGGTTTACAGCTTGGGGTGGGGGTGGCTTTTCTGGAAATCTCAAATATCTTTTAGTTCTGAAATAGCTCTTATGTTGCCGCCAATCATAAAACTCTACCCAAGAACTAAAAAAATCGCAATATCTCAAACAGACACAGGAAACTCCTGTGGGTTATCTACAGTTGAGCTGTAGCTCGATTTCTGGCGTTGTTTTATTTTCCTCCTCCCGGCCTTGACCAGTTGGGGCATGTTGTTATTCCAGGAAATGCATTGTGGAAATCAATGAAAATCCCTTTGGGCTCGGAATATTGGTAAGATGAGCTAAACAGCCAGCAGAGGAAAGCGTGGTCAGTGGGATAATGTCAGTGATTTTGGCTTTATTTTATTTGTAAAACTTCAACCTCTCGATTCCCCCTGCCACAGGAGGCCAGCCCATGATGAACGGCGACTCAGGTGCCGGGGTGGTGACGGCCCCGCCTCCCACCACAGCCCCCCACAAGGAGCGCTACTTTGACCGGGTGGATGAGAGCAGCCCGGAGTACCAGAGGGAGAGAAACATGGCACCTGACCTGCGACAGGACTTCAACATGATGGAACAGAAGAAGAGGGTCTCCATGATACTTCAGAGCCCGGTCAGTGGAACACGAGAGAGCGGGAGAAATCACTACTGGCATATCCAGCATTTTAAGCAGTGAATCGAGGCTTTTAGATGCAACAGGCTTGCAAACATCACATGATGGCTCCAGTATATTCCCCATCACCAGTGGTTTTTGTAACTGGCTAGATCCCAGAGAAAAGCGCTCTTTAAACGCCCATCGTCTGCTGGAGAATTAATGACGTTTTCAAATCCTGAGAAAAAGACAAAGCGGTTATTGTCATGTTGTTAACGTGCACGTCAGTGCTGATGGTGGAACAGCTCACCTTTTAATGACCTCTCATTGTTGCAGCCTCATTTATTCTTGAATTGAATTAGTTTAGCGTTTGTTAATTCTAGATTTGTGACTGTACGTGTTTGTCTAAGATCTTTTTTGGTTTTTGGATAGGTCTATTTTACTAATGGTGCGTCTTTCTCGGGTTTGTCCTGCAGGCCTTCTGTGATGAGCTGGAGACAATGATCCAGGATCAGCTGAAGAAAGGGAAGACTCCCACTAGCCTGCTGGCTCTGCAGCAGATCGCTGACTTTATGACCACTAGCATGCCCTCGATGTATCCTGCTGCCCCACAGGGAGGAATGGCAGCACTCAACATGAGTAAGCAGATAAACACAATGATAGTGGGCAAGAATTTGACCTCAGCTCTGTGTCTGCAGTCACGATGAGTAATATACCGTAGGCTAAACCTCATTTCTCAATTTGGGCTTCTTTGTTATTTGTTTTTACTGCAAACATTACTATGGCAATGTTTACTACAGGCTACGGAAGTTTTCCACCTTTTTGTGTCTCTTTTCCTCAGGCTTGGGTATGGTAACTCCAGTAAATGACCTCCGTGGCTCAGATTCTACTTCCTATGACAAGGGAGAGAAAACCCTTCGTTGCAAGCTAGCTGCCTTCTACCGCCTGGCTGACCTGTTTAACTGGTCAGAACTCATCTACAACCACCTCACAGTAAGATGAAGATGATTACCTTTAGAAAATAGATTTGATCCCTTTTATATGTCCTTTTCTTATGTGAAATATAATAAAATTGTTCGATAATGGAGTTTAACAGTCGTTTGGTCCTTTAGGTCCGGGTGAACCCAGACCAGGAACACTTCCTGATTGTCCCTTATGGGCTTTTGTACAGCGAAGTCACAGCCTCTAGTTTGGTAAGAATATCTACTGATCCCTTAATGGTGGAATTTATTTTCTGATATTATGGCTCTGAATGAAAATGTTGATTATCCTGCCATGTAGGTGAAGCTAAACCTACAGGGGGAGATGGTGGACCGGGGCAGCACTAATCTTGGGGTCAACCCAGCTGGCTTCACCCTCCACTCTGCCATTTATGCTGTACGGCCCGACGTGAAATGCATCGTCCACATACACACAGCTGCAGGTGCTGCGGTAAGAGAACTGAATAGAAACTCTATTCAAACACGAACATGAACGCATTTTTATCCTGTACCTACTATGGTGTGCTCTTGCATGCTTGGTTGCAGGTATCAACTATGAAATGCGGCCTGTTGCCCATCTCCCCAGAGGCTCTGTCTCTGGGTGAGGTGGCCTATCATGATTACTATGGCATACTGGTTAATGAAGAAGAAAAGGAAATCTTACAGAAGAACCTTGGGGCTGACAAAAAGGTAACAGCAGATTTTAATCATAACCCTAAAAAAAAAAACAACCTCTGAAACAAAAGGGAAATTTAGATGAATTTTCCTTATGTGGTTATTTGTCATAAAGGTTCTCATTCTGAGGAACCATGGCTTGGTGGCTGTGGGGTCAACGCTGGAGGAAGCGTTTTATTACATCCACAATCTGGTCACTGCTTGTGAGATCCAGGTTAGTCACACTGAGCTTCATGTAGGGATTAATGACATATCTATATTTATCTGTGTGGGGGAAAAGACGATGGAATTTAATTTCATCTTTGTTCTTCTTTTTTCTGCAAGTTTTACATATATTCATGTTTGTCGTTTTGTGTGTCATCGTATCCCCATTTTATTGTCCATCTGTATTTTCGATCCTGAGGTTTTTCTCGTGTATTCCCCCCACACCTCTGTCTTGTAGGTGCGCACACTGGCCAGTGCTGGAGGGCCAGATAATGTGGTGATGCTGGACCCGGGGAAATACAAGGCACGTCCACGGGTCCCGGAGCCAGCTGGTGACAGCTCCTCCACACATCCCAAATGGCAGCTTGGGGAGCAGGAGTATGAGGCACTCATGAGAATGCTCGACAACTTGGTGAGAATAACAGCAGTCAACTTTTGAAAATCCATCATCTTGGGGAGACAGTGGAGCAAAACCCCTGTTTTATGCTGTTTTTCCCCCCCCCAGGGCTACAGAACAGGCTACCCTTACCGCTGTCCCGCATTGCGAGACAAAGCTAAAAAGTACAATGATGCTGAGACTTCCTCCACTTATGGAGATGACAGTGACTCAGGTGCTCGCTCCCCACTGAAACACAGCTTCCAGCGTGGCCAGCGTGACAAGACCCGCTGGCTAAATTCTGGCAGTCGGCCCGATGAGCCCTATGAGGATGGGCCTGATGGCAGCAGCCCCAAGTCGAAGCCTAAGGTGTGGACGAACATAACACACGATCAAGTCAAACCCTTGCTGCAGTCTCTCTCGTCTGGTGTCTGCGTGCCAAGCTGTATAACCAACTGCTTGGTCTGTGCCTACCTTATTGTTCATAGTATAGATTTTACACCTACTTTGTTCGTGGAAATGGGTAGATGGCCAGCATCATGAGCTTCGGGGGACACACACAAGTGAAATTACGCTGCATTCTAAAATTATTTATAGTAAGCTTTTAATTGCCAGACCAAAATGGAAGCTGGTAAGGGAATAATCCTGTTGAGAGCCACTTAAGGGTGTTTCTGCCATACAGTCATTAACGCTTGAGATACCTTAATAACATAAATTGAACTTCTCTGTGGTTATCAGCTGTCTCTCACACCTCATGATGTCAGGCCAGCTACCCGCAGCATGCCCCACTGCATGACTAGTAGAAATGAAGCACTTTTTGTGTAGATGTTAATTTGTTTCCCAGAGGAGCGAGCAGCAGGGGTGTGGTCTGAGTCCTCGTGTGGACCTTCAAACGTGGAAAGACTCATAGATGCTGCTTAACTCTGATAATACTTCCTTGACTCAGACTTAATTCAGAAAGAAATAATTGTGAGATTTGTGGCTTTATCAACCAAAGACGTCTTATTTTTCCTCAGATGCTTTTCTTTAATTCCTCTATGAATTCTCAGTAGTTTGTTGGAGCGTATTCTGGAAGGTCTGCATGAGTGGATTTTTTTTACGGGGGGGAATAATAATAATCTAAAAAAACTTGATATTTGACTAAACTTTTGAATCTCCTGTTGGGAAAGTAGGAAATGTTGTGTTGTGAGTCTCTTTCTCAGTGAGTATATCATTTATGTACGTGTTCATCTCACATTCAACTGACACAGCTACTTCCATCCAGAAAGCCCTGTCTCATCTGCTACTGGTTTGGCAGCTAATCGGTCAAGCTTAAGATAAATGCGGGATTGACTCCATAAGCCTACTCAGCTTTCCACTGCAAATTACATATGTATTTAAAACTCAGAATATATTTTGCATGAAGCTGCTGCTGCTCATTCAGATTAATGCAAGAATTGATTAGAGGTCTTTTTATTTCACATGTGCTGGGCATTACCAGGTTTGTAAAAAGTAAATGGGGGTATTTTTTTCCCTAATGTGACAAGAATAGAAACCATCTGCAGGAGAGATGCACTCTGGTGACTATAGTGTTTTTCTTTGTCCCAATGTGGGCGAGTGTCTGGTGTGTTTCTCTTTTATCTCTGTCGTCCATGTTGTTGAGTATCAGCCTGGGAAATGACTTTGGTGATGCCAGCTCACCCCTCACTGCCACCCTCGCTTCGTAAGACAGACTCATATCACTAAAGCACTTGGCCATCCCCTACTCTTCCTCTCCTCTTGCTGTCACTCACCCACCCACCCCTTTCCTTTCTAACCCCTCCAGTTCTTTACCTGTACTGTGATGTTTTCAGTGCATCTTTCCTGTGCTCCAGCTGTTTCTTTTGGATTAGAACAGTGCCTTAATGATGATCATGACATAAATTACAGTAAATATTAATTTCTGATGTCATGTAAAACCTTTTCACTACATTACTGACAAAACAGATCACAGATGGTAAATTTTCTCAAAATGAGGCCAAAGAATCTTTGTTAATCCCGTCTGAAACATGTAATTGACAGAAAAGGTTCAAGTGCCACCTTTTCTCATCCTTTACATTGTACATTTTTGGGCATTTCTTAATAGTATTTATATTGTGTTTCAGCTCCTCACTGTAGCTGTTTCCTCTGGAAAGTGTTATCTGTACATCCCTGAGTGGTAGTTTAAAATTCCACTGTGCATATGAGAAATCCTACTCTTCATCACCACTGCAAAATGAAATATACTCCACAAAATACATGCAAACATAGATTAATCCCTCATATTTCCTTACATGTGCCCTGTCATCATTTGTCCATATTTTCCATTTAAACCTTTTTTTATTATAGCCATTTAAGTTTTTTTTTGTCTATTTCAGTTCAGCATGATTTTTGATTTTGGTTTTGTGAAGCCTGCAAAGTTTTAACAAATCTTTTTGTTTTGAGGTTTTCGTCTCAGACAGTATATCTGTTTGACTTTCCTTGGTGTGCTCTTTACAGTGGTCAAAGGATGATGGCGTTCGCCAGGCTGCAGCCGCCAACCAGTTCATTCCAATGAACACCAACCCAAAGGAAGTCCTAGAAATGAGGAATAAGGTATCACAGTGGTTCCTCCTTGACTGTGGCAACTTATGACGCAGTGATTTAAGATTTTTTTTTGTATTTTTACTAAGATTCGGGAGCAGAACCTGCAGGACATAAAAACAGCTGGGCCCCAGTCCCAGGTTCTGTGTGCTGGCACTGTGGTGGAACGTGGCTTTAACCAGGTCAGTCTGTCACCCTGACACTTTGGTGTCACGGCTGTCTCTGTGTAGTCGGGTGTCTCGGTAACCTCGCCATCACATGTCCTTCCTGCTGTGATCCAGAGCGACGTGGTGACTTTGTAACTGTCACGCTGTTCTTTTATCACAGAGATTGACAATCTGGCAGGTGAGTAGTGTGTGTTAGAGGTAAACTCGCCCTGTTCTCCAAACCTGCCACTTCAGACCGTGTCCATATTCTTACTTTAGATCTTTTTTTTGTGTTTGTACTTTTCCTTTTTCAGTAGATGAAAGTTGAGGATTTCATTTGCCTTGCCATGTGCAGGCTGTGCAAAATCCTTTTAAAAATATACGCTTTTATATATAATTTTATGTCTTTGCATGTACTCTTGCAGCCGCTTAGAATTTTAGTTTTAACAAAGTTTGCATGGTTGAACTGGTCTATTTATCAAATTATTTCTCAATGCGTGAGGACATGTCAAGTATAACTCCAGGAGAACGACAGCATGTCTCTGAGCTGACTGGATCGATGGGTGGCCAGATTATGGCAACTCTGTGTATGGATTTGATTGGGCCTTGGCAGAGGTGCATATGAGCTCTGCTGGTAAAAATATACTGACTTCATGTTAGGGGTACCTGAAACATGTACCAGCATGTTCTTAGTAACCCCTAAAGGAGACCCTTTATTTTAATTTGGTCTGATTGTATGTATCATAGTGACCATTGCAATGCTTTTCCCATTCCACATCTCTTGTCAGAACATCTCTTTTTGCATGCATTCTTGATGTATGCAATATGAATGTACGGCGTCTGTATGCAGAGGTGGAAAGTATTTAATGACAAACAGTAGTAAAACCAAATCTTGTTTTGTATTTTGAAGTCAACCGTTGTTAAAAAGTGGGTATTTCAAGGAAGTCTTCACACTTGGAGGTCTTCACGTGTTTGTCTGAGGGTTATTTAGTAGTGAAATCATGGTAATCTTTCCACCTTTGTTCATCTGAAAGGTGGTTATGTTTTTCCTGGCTGAACTCATTCATGTCCAGCTGTCTGACAGACTGCTGGTTTGAATGCAGTGGTGTCTCAGCAAAGTTGTTCCTTCCCCCTCACTGGGTTTACTATTGCAGGATGCCCCTCTTTCTGACTGTACAGACACTATTGATGGCCTTGATGGGTCCGAAGGGTCCTATAGTCCCGCTAAATCAATTAGAAAGGTACTTGCTGCTCCAGTACTTACATGTATGTTAATAACCTTCAAAAATTCTGATGTTATACTGCATATCTGGACCTGTGTAGAAGAATGAATAATTAAATGGCTGAGGGCAAATTGTGTTCAGTAGCATTTTCTTCATATTTACATCCGATAAAGCTTTGAACTTGGTTGGTAGTTGTGATTTTGAAGCTGATTATGTGCAAGAAATGTAAATAAAATAATAATGTAATGGTCTTATGATCGTTACATTTGTTGCATAGTTTTGTTTTTATTAAAAGTTCAGGGTTTTTTGAGTGCATTTTATAAAATATGCTCTGTGAAGAATACAACTATTGCTGTTTATTACTTCACTGCCTCTTTTTCGTCTAATGTCAGTGTGAAGTTTTGATTTCTTGGTTTTATTGCTGCTTTTATTCCAGTGGCCTGGAAATAAAAGCAAATGCCGATTTTAATATTATTTAACTCGATAAATGTTCTGTTAGATGTAACCTGATATAATTCATAGACTTGTATACAGTTTATTGCACTGCATATTTATCTATGACATTTCTGCTCGTTTAACATAAATTATATTTTAACCAATTATCCCCATCAGGTTATTCATTTACATCGAATTTCTGAAAATATTTTACACTTAAATGAGATTTATTTATTTTTGTATTAAC
This sequence comes from Arothron firmamentum, assembly GCA_016586285.1. Lineage (NCBI taxonomy): Eukaryota > Metazoa > Chordata > Actinopteri > Tetraodontiformes > Tetraodontidae > Arothron > Arothron firmamentum. Next base: position 70,571 of record BJFM01002058.1, on the reverse strand, counting down.
ATTTTTCATGTGCCACCTCCATTAACTTCTCCACCATTTCTGCGTTTCCTCTGTTTGTCCTGTAGGGGGAGCTTGTGACCGCATCCAAAGCCATCATTGAAAAGGAGTATCAGCCCAAGGTTATCATCAGCACACAAGGTCCCAACCCTTTCAACAAACTCACAGACCAGGAGCTGGAGGAATATCGCAAGGCAGTGGAGCAGAAGCAGAAAGGGACCGAAGGTAAAGTGAAGATGAAGCGGCTAAATCATAAATGCTGACAGAATTGTTGCCTATATTTAACTGTTAGATCATACTGTATGTTCTGCTGTCCTCCTATATTCAACCATCTTTAACTTCTCTAAGAATTACAGACCTGAAATGAGCATCGGGTTGAGGCTAACTGGTCTGTTGTATTATGTAAAATAATACACGTGAATTCACAGAGCAAGGATGGGCTGGCAGTAGGGAGCAGTACGCCTCCACTGTACCCTCAACTAAGCCCGAAACGCTACAGGGGGGCGGAGCCCCTCTTTCTACACCTCCACAGTCTGCGGCCGACTCGCCTAACTTACCAAACGCCCCACCGGCCACCGCCACATCTCCCACACCAGATTCAGTTCAGGACTCTCCTGTGCTCAAACCAGGGCAGCATCACCCTGAGATTGCAGAAGCGATCGTAGATGACGTTTTCGCGACAATCGGCGAGGTTCTTTCAGCACGAGATTCCAGCAGTAAGGAGTTCCACTCAGCTGTGCTGCGAGCTCTCAGCAAGGAGCCACTGATGGTAGCAGAGGCTGAGACAGATCAGGCTCCAGGTACAGGGGTTGAAGTGGAGTCCTGCTTAAATTCTTCTGTTTCCCTCCTCCCTTGCTCAGCCTTCACCCGTCCTACTACAAATGCATTGGGTGACTTGGGAACCCCTGCCTGCTGTCTTCTGCTTTTCCTGGGGCCTCAGTCAGCTACCTTTTTTTTTTAACCTCCCTACCCACAGTCTGGTCTCCTGCTTGATTATTGATTATTACCCCCCCCCCCCCC
>BJFM01002058.1:16500-69505 GCA_016586285.1 Arothron firmamentum | reverse complement strand
ACGTCCAAAGGCATCCGAGTGGTGGCAGATCGGGATACCTCTGCAGTGTGATTGGATGAGGAGCTGAGCTGACAGGATGTGGAAAGTTTAAGAAAACCCCTGCAGAGACTGAAGGTCACTCCTTCTTTGAGGGCACACTCTGTATAGTTGCTAACTTTGGGAAGCTAACTTCAGGAAGCTCAATCCTCCAATCAGAGCTTCCCACAGGTGGACATGAATAAAATAATATCTCCCTTCTTCTTTTGCTGCTGCCTTGTCCTCTCTCCCTCCTGTGCCTCATTGATTTCTCCGATCAGACTAATGATGACTTTTTTGGGCTTATCTGAACGTAGATTTTTGGAATTTACTCTGATATGTACTCTCCTTTTCCATGTGTTGCGGTATTGTTTGTGGAAACATGTGGCTCTTCAGGCACGTGCTGAGATATTTTCATGTGTCATCTTGGTTTTAATGTTCATTCAGACATGCAGGAGAACGTAGCGGCTGATCAGGAGGAGCCAAAGGAGCCGAAATCCACCAGTACACCACCCAGCACCCCAGTCAGAGCAGAGGAAGGTAAGCTGTCCTGCCATACCTGACATGCACAGCATGCCTTATTGGCTTTGGATGTGTCAGGCCTCTGGCTGAGATTTTGGTCTTTTCTCGTCTGTGTACGGGATGTGGAGTTTCCTGGCTGTCCTCTTGCTTGCCTGTTTTGGGATCTGTTCATGTGGTGGTGTTTAATAATACTACTTGTGTTGCTGTGTTTTCTGTAATAACAGACCAAGAAGCTTGTTTAAAAGACATCAAATATGTCTTTATCATGATATAATAAAGATATCTAACACCTTGGTCTTTATTACTATTGGATTACACCTACGGGCCTGGAAATGATCAATTTGCCTAAAAAGATTTCATGAAAAGGAAGGGGATGGTAGATTTAATCACAGGTGTAATCTAATAATAAGATGTTCTATAATGTGTCTCTGCATACAGTATGTATCTCCTTTATCCCCTTCACATCCATTCTCCATCTTTTTGGAGTTACTCAGAATGGTTTCAGCCATTCTTTTCTTTTTTTTTTAAATCTCTATTCCACATTTTTTTAAGACTGTGCTTGTGGTTTGATCTGCATAGACATTTGTTTCTACTTGTGCTTTTTCTTCTTTGTGGCTGCGATTACAATCAGGAGATGGAAATACAAAAGAGTACCTGTTACCATAGTAAGTATGTACTGTTCCACCCTCCAGATTTACTGTCCGCTCTTCACATCCATCTCCGTGTTTCTCCTGTGTGTGTGTGTTTGTTTTTGCATGGCTGTACTCATGGAGCTGTTCTGTGGTGTGAACTAACTGCGTGAACTCTTTGAAGGGTTTAAGTGGTTGAGTTGGGGCATACACCCACCAAATTCCTCTGAATCTTTCTCTTTATCCAGGTTTCCAGGGGGGTTACTTCAGCTTTCCTTTCCCTTCTTCTCTTTACTTATAACATTTGTTTCAGAGGTGAAAATTTGCAATACGATGACAATGGCTTGAACTTAACAAATAGATGGAGGATGCTGCTGAAGTAAACCTTGAAACCTACTAAACTTTTCACACTAAATAACTCCTCCCTTCCCTTCCCCCTGCTAATAATGTGCCGTAAAATAAACCAAAGCTCTTTTGCACTCATGCACATTTTTATAAATGTTATCCGACATACGTATACAGTATATCTGTGTTGGGGAAACAGGGAAATGTTTTGAAAATGTTTGTCTTACAGATGAGGTCTTTACCAGGTATATTGTGGTCTGTTCTTTTGTTTTTAACTTGCTGCTGTAGGCTTTGCTGACACATTCTGGGTCTGACTAGTTTGACGGTTGAGGCCGAACGCTTTGCTTTGTGGTTGTGTTTTTCTCTCTTACATTTTATCTGTGCGTTTGGTCTCATCTCTAATTTGACAGACATGAGAAATGTCAAATGAAGTCTGCTGTGTAGCTTTTTGTCAGCAGCATTAAAAACAATCCCGGCTGAGGGCGTTTTGCGACTGACTGCAATGTTGTAGCTTGATGTCCAGCTTGAAGTGGAGTGGTTGGAAAACACACCAATTAGATCTGTCCTCAAGACATCCTGCTTCTTCATGTAATTTTGCTGGAAGCTAAGTGTAGCACATTAACACTGACGTATGATGCACCTGTGGCTTCCACATCAAGGCCTAACAAATGTTTGGCTGTCACAAAATGAATTTGAGACAAGTTGATATTGGTTAGCTCAGCTAACATCTACCAGCAGAAGCCCACAAAATAGCCTCATGTTCATTAGCTCAGTTTTGGCTTTCATACTTCTTAGAGCATTCACTGTTTCAAATAAAATTGTTTCTATCAGAACATCTAATACGCTTTCTGACTCTTGTGTTTTGGCATCTTCATCCATGAGGTGTGTGCGCCAGGCTTAAACTAGTTTGTCTCTCAGTTACAAGAACACATGCTGCAGATTCTCATTTTTCTTTGTTTATACCCAGGGTACAAATGAACAAGGGAACCGCACTCATTAAGATTTCCCTGTTTAAGTGAAGGTAAAATGGCGGTATTGTGGCTCGGGATTGTCAAAATCAAAAAGTAAAGTCCCTAAAATGAAGATAGTATAATAATATTATATTAATAATAATAATTTTGGGGCCACATATATTGGTTTGTTCATGTTCGTCGATTGCTTTTTTTGGATTTAATTGGGAATGTTGGATGTTCTTGATCAGGATGAGGTCATAGCTCAAGTATATCTACTTTAAAATGCATTCTAAAGAATCATAATGGAAAAAGTTTTTTTGGAGCACAGATCAGTCAGATAATTAATGCTGTTCTTTCATCTCTCATCAGAGTCTATACCAGAACAAACCTATAAGGATGAGAGTGATGCAGCCACCCTGAGACAGACCCTCCCAGATTTAACCCCCGATGACCCCATGGAAACTCCAGCGCTTCCCGCTGAAGACTCCAACTATCCCCCTGTCTCTGCCCCCGCCACAGCAGATGTGGATAAGGCTGAAGCTGAAGCTGAAGCTGATGCAGAGGAGCCTGCTGAAGGTGGTGACCAGGAGGGCGAAGAGTCACCCAGCAAATCTCCCTCCAAGAAAAAAAAGAAATTCCGCACTCCTTCCTTCTTAAAGAAAAACAAGAAAAAGTCAGAGTCGTAAATCAGAGAATGTTGGATTGGTCCCCAAGGCCGACCTCTGCGTCTTTTGTTTGCTCTTTGTCTGCCGCCATCGTACCCTTCAAGTGAAGCCACAGCTGCACACACTTGCGCTTTTGTTTTGATATCTTGCATTGCTGGCTTATTAACCAATTTCTCCTCGTTAGTGTGATCCAATTTTGTATACAGTGTAAAAATGACTGCATAAATGTTAATAATTATTACAGGCTTTTAGTTGTGAGTGACTGATGCGCTCTGTCCCGTCAGCTTAACCCGACCCTAAGCGCATGTCTATTATCGCAGACCCTCATGCTTGATGTGAGCTTTCAGGGTTTAGCCCCCTGAATTTTTATTTCAAAGTTCTTAACTATTGTAACCTCTAGAATGTATTGGGATTGTATCAAAAATATGTCCAAGTGTCTTTAAAACAATGAATGCGGAACCATTTAACTGGTGGTAAATTATGATGGAGGACAATTCGCATATTGCTAATTTACCTTTAAAGCTGTGCACTGATGTAATTGCGTGTCCAGCAGAAACAGTCACACAGAACTCATTCTCATTTCCAGAAATCATTGCATTACAAGATGAACACGCTTGGGTCCTAAACAGTTTAATTAAGTCCTGTTTTGTATTTCACCCTTTTGATTCTCCTGTCTCTGTCATTCAGAGAAGCCTTGTATTCTGGTTGTTTTTGTATTTCTTTTGTTTTCTTGATTATAACTTTAATTTTCATTTTATCCCCTTAAAGCAGACTTCTCCTTACTTGCTGGCTGTGAAAGAGACCACTGTGAACTTTTTTCCACCAGTGATTAGGAACTAATTCTTTTAGGTATTCACTGAATCACTTTATAACCATACTGTTTTTATGGAACATGTAAATTACACATCACTTATGCATGATCAGTCACAATCTTTTAAATGTCTTTTATTTAAATCAGATTGTATTTTTAGTTTGTGTTTGGATAATACTGGAATCTTTAGTTATTATTTTAATCTCACAGCTGTTCATTTCTGTTCTTTGCCTCAGTGACCTCCAGATAATGTCTCGTCATTAAACAGGCTGAATACTTCACCTAACTTCTCATGGATCTCTTTTACAGCCATGAATAAAAACACTATCATGAGGTCAGAATTGTGATTGTAATTATTTATAGTTGTGGGAGCTGTGGAAAAGATCTGAAGTAGATAATCTTTCCCCTAGGAGTTTAACAGTTGTGTATGAACTCCATTAAAGAACTGTGTGCATCGACAGGGTCTTAAAGAGAAAAAAAAAGGCTCCAACTCATTTTTAAAGTGGTTTATTAAGTGACACCTGTCACATTGAAATAAATAGGAAACACAGGGAAAACATGTATCTGATGATTTAAGACATGAAGTTGAAGCCATATTGCCCTATAAACTTGGAAAATGGTATAAAATCAAACAATAAGAGGAATGCTACAATAGATTATATCAGAATATTTACATTATTTCCGATTAATTATAAAAATTCTGAGCTGTTAGTCTGTCTTCTTGTCTGATGCTACAGTGGATCCATTGGCTGCAGCTTCACCGTTGCTTTCAGTCTGAAAAACAAGACAGTCATCAAAAATTATGTACATAATTGTAGAAATAAAATAATGTAACCACAGTAAATTTAGAAGCCAGAACACAGTTCCATATTCCATAATATTCACATATTTACAGAAATAAGACACTTATTTCATCCAGCATTAATTTACCTTGACATTCCCGTTAGTTATTTCACTAGCTAGCTTCTTGTCACTTCTGCCAGTTTCCTGGACAGCTTTCTTGGGCCACAAAGTGTCCATAATTGGTGAAATTAAAGGATAGATAAAAGGCTCCAGGAACCTCTTGTAGACCCACAGCAGGACGGGAATCACAATACAGGGAATGCACACCATGACCGAGGCTGGCAAAACTGACGAACCTAATGAAAAGAAGGGGAAACAAATATATAAACATCAATAATTGGACTTATGGGCCAAGATCCTGCATATATGATATTAAACACATCATATTTTGATAGCATTCGCCTTAATTAGAAACACAGCGTCGACATGCTGTTACATATATCGACAGCAGAAGAAAATTCAGTAAAATGCAACCTGACGCTTTAACGAACACATCTCCGCTTCCAACGCAAGATCATAACAATGTTCCAGAAAGTCCTTCTTGTCCAGTTTTGTTGACATATCTCGGGAACCGTTGTGTTGTCCTCTGACAACTTTACGAGCAGTGTAGTTGTCATCGCCATGACGTAGCTAATGCTAGCGATCTGTGCTTGTTTACCGTTTACCTGTTCTAAGGATTTAAAAAAATAATATCCTAAAAATAACATAACGTACTTCTACCTATAATACAACTACTGGAAATAAATTATTACCTGTGAAAATCACGAAATCGACTCGTTATCGCGTCCAAGTCAACAGAAGAGTTGGTGCTTACGCAATCCAACCCACGGAAGTAGGCTCCAGAATTACGCATGCGCACAGAATACGTAAAACGCGGAAGCGGAAGTTGTTTCATATCAGACCGCCTTCCTTCAAAATAACTTCGTCCTTAAATTTGTAAGTGATTTAATAGTTTTTTAATAGTTTACTGCCAAAAATGGCAGTGTGCTTATATTATCATTGATGATGACAAATACATAAATTGTAAATACTGACACTTTGCTTTTTACATAGGTTTCAATTATATTTTGTTTTATACAGTATTTCTTGCCATGTAGCCTCGCTGCATGTAGCCGTAGAATATTATTTAGCTAACCGTTTACTTTTATAGCAACCTCCTTGAATAATTATGTTTTATCAGTACTAACCCATCAAACTATTTTTTGCATCTCTTGCTAATATGCTTGTTTTAAAAATAAATGTTTGATATAAATCGCTGTGTTGTTTTTAGATGTATTTATTTCAGGAGGACAATGCCCCTGTCAACCCAGTCGCAACCAGATGAGCAAAACGTGCTTGTGGCTAGTCTGGATAATGCTCGTAATCTGTCAAATATATTGAAAGCAATTGCCTTTAAAGACCACGCCATCTTTAGCGCTACACCCAATGGTCTAAAAGTCACAGTCGAGGATTCAAAATGTTTGCAAGCCAATGCCTTCATCCAGGTGTGTTTGTATGACACATCGTGCACTATATAGTAAAATTACAGCTTAAAGAGAAGTGCAATGCTACTTTAAGTCACAGAAATGCAACGGATCTTTTCTAGGCTGACATCTTTCAAGAGTTCACTATAAGGGAAGATTTGGTTGGTTTCCAGATCAACCTCACTGTTCTGCTTGACTGCCTTAACATCTTTGGAGGGAGTGCAATGCCAGGTAAAAATTAAACTTGCTCATTTAAAAAAAAAAATAGCCAGCTGGTGTATAAATTAACTTTTTCCTCATCCCTTTGTGTGTAGCTGGAATATCGACAGTCTTGAAAATGTGCTACAGAGGGTATGGTTACCCATTGACGTTGTTTCTGGAGGAGGGTGGTGTAGTGACTGTGTGTAAGATCAACACACAAGAACCAGAAGAGCCAATTGACTTTGACTTCTGCAGCACGAATGTCACAAACAAGGTGAACAACAAGGAAAAATGCACTTATGCTGCCAAGCCCTACGCATTAATATGAAAACATGATTATCTGCTCTTTGTAGTTGTCTACTTTTAAGTGTTTTTTTTTTATTTTATTATTATTTTAACTCTTTAAAGGTGATACTCCTGTCAGAGAGTCTTAAGGAAGCCTTCTCTGAACTGGACATGACCAGTGAGGTGTTACAGATCACAATGTCCCCCAGCCAGCCATATTTTAGGTATGTTGTTGAATATCCATAAGATGATCAGAAAGAAGTCGTTGAAAAAAGATCCTGGCTGTACATTTTACTTCATTGACTTGAACAAGTTCTTCTCTTTTGATTCCTTCTCTTATCTGTAGGTTGTCTACGTTTGGCAATTCAGGAAATGCCCATTATGATTATCCAAAAGATTCAGATATGATGGATTTGTTTCAGTGCACAAAGACACAAACCAACAGGTTGGTACAGAAGAGAGTATTTAGGTTTGTACGTTAGTTGTATTAGCATTTCCTGAAGTATGTCTTGCTTTGCATTACAGCCATTAGTAGAAAAGTAAATTTGTTCCTTTCCAATGTATTTAATTCCATTTTAGGTTCATTCTTCATAACCCTGTTCTTTTCATCTGATGACAGGTACAAGATGTCCCTGTTGAAGCCATCCACAAAAGCGCTGGCACTGTCCTGTAAAGTCTCAGTGAGGACAGACACAAGGGGGTTCCTCTCTCTGCAGTACCTGATTAGAAATGACGATGGACAAATCTGCTTTGTAGAATATTATTGTTGTCCTGATGTGGAAGAGGACAATGAGTGATTTACCAGTAAGGTTTCCCTTTAAACAAGCAGTCCAGTAATAGCCAGTCTCTTCAAAGACATTTACCGTAAGGAGGAACTACTGCCACCATGGTTCACTCTTCCATAAGTGTTCATGAGTCCCAACATTTTGCATTGCTGATAGCATCATTAGACATCTAGTTTGTATTTTAATTCAACTGAATTTACATAATCATACAAACCTGCAAAATCCAGGGTTTCTGTACTTCACGAGTTGCAACACGTTCTGTGTTTTGGGCTTATGTTTCTGTGGTATTTCTGATAGGACAACAGAACATTGATTTTCAAAGTGACTCTTGCAGTCAGTTTAAATGTTTTTATTTCCACGAGATAGAAAAACACATTCCAATGGAACATTTATGAAAACAGATATTGCCGGCAGTAATCTTTAGACTACAAATAAAATTATTTTTCCAAAGAGATACACACTTGACTCAAAGTTTAATGAGATATAAGAGTTGAGATTCGCACCATTTCTGAAAAGAATTGGGTTTTCTGGCAGCAGTGACAATTTCTTTGCTCTAGCATGGTCCGTGCAGTTACCTGCGTGCCATCCTTTGTCTTTTGAAAGCTTTGTACTTTTTCTTCTTTGCCATTTTTGGCTCAGGTGCTTCAGTCTCAATGTGAACTGGTTTCTCTTCAGCTGGCGTCAGGAAGACATCTGCTGTGATGTCTGTGTCCAGGTCCTCCTTCGCTTCAGTCCTCTTCATTTTCTGCAGGTCTTTCACCATCTGCTTCTCACGCACTCTGGCTGCTGCTGCCAGTCTCATCTCTCGCCGGTGCTGTGACAAATATGACACATCTCATTTAGCAAATGACACTGCAGGTCTAAACTAGCATTAACTGGATGTATATTTTACCATATTGGGGGACTTAAAGCCTGGGTTCTCGTAAAGTGTGGGGCCCCCAAAGCTGCCCTGAAAAATCTTCATGAGATGGAGAACAAAGCGAGGGCCGATCTCCACTAGAGAGGCATCCTCCTCAATGATCTGAACACAGGAGAATTTATTGTATGTATTGTTTACTACCCAAGACAATAAAACGTCAATTTAAATGAGCTAAAAGACCTTGATATGAATATTAACAAGTCACCTGGTAGTTTCTAAACCATATCCGGTTATCTGCAATGCTGAATGTGAAGACATGGTCCACAAAAGGCTGACTTTTAGGGTGGTAGTGTGGAGTTGAAAATGTCTGTAACAGAAAAATGTTACCTCAGGCAGGTGTCAATCAAACAAAAAATTCGTCAATAGTGTTTTATGTATTAAATCAATACAGACGCAGCTCAGATTTGTCACATACCTGGATGAAGAGTTCCTTCAGTAAAGACAAGTGGGGTTCCTTGTCAAATTTCTGTGTGAAAACAAGATGTAAAATATTTGTCGTCTTGCCAGTGGGGCCTGCATTCAAAATATGAAAATAGGTCTAGTGGCACTCACAGGATCAAAAGACAGCAGGGGCCTGGACCCTTTGAGACAGTTCCCTGTCATCTTCAGTTCAGCCAGCGTATGAACTGTGGAAGAACCACTGGGTAAGAACCACTATAAAATAATTTGATTCACATGACATATGTTGTCTACTGGACTTTACTGAACAGAAATAACTCACTGTTTTGAACTTGAAATTTAGCAGAAGGTCCATGAGGGCTGTTTGAAATCCTGTTAAGAAAATGAAATAGAATTTTCTTAACATAAGTTGGACAACAATGATTGAACAGGTCAGCATTCATGTTAAAAAACAAAAATTAACTGCTCACCACATATAGAGGTCCTGTTTCTTTTTGGCCTCAAAGAAAAGGCACTTGTTGCAGTTTTTGATTTCACAGACCTGTGAACAAACAATATATTTACCTGTCCAACTGCGAAGATAACAACAATAGAAAGTTTTTTTCCCTCCCAATCTGTAAATGCAAAGGACTCTCACCTCATTTATAACAAATAGCTTGTCCTTTCGGTCCATTTTTGTATCTAACAGAGAATGAAATCTTGTTATAAAAACATAGCAATGGAATCTATGTAAAGAAGCCAATTATTCAGATTAGGTGAAAAATAAATGTTTGTGGATGATACTAACCTGCTTTTGAATGTGGCATCATTGTCCTCAGGTCTTGCATCAAATGTCTTGTCCTGAAGTTGATGCCTCTCGAAGAAAAAATGAGAACTCTCTCCTTGTTGGTCCATTTGCCCTGGTCAAAGGGAATTAATGACAGTATGTCAAAAATCAAAACACACATTGCTGATGTTTAAACTAGAGAGTGGGGGAAATATCCATAATTATCCGGCATAGGTTGAAAAATTTAAAAACAAACTGATCTAATGCGAGTGTGAGTAAAATGCAAATATTGCGAGATTTTACAATTTTAATAATAAGTCATTGCATCACCGACACTTACTACTTTTCACAAATGTAAACCGACTGACAGAGGGATTTAATTACTTTACGAAGATCTGCACAACGAATATTATAATGGCGTTAGCCAAAAGACTACAACTCTCAACAAATAATTACATGCATGACGTTTACCATCGAAACTGGGGGTGGAATTGTGACTTCGGTTTTCTTCTCCTGTTCATCTCCATTAAGTACGTCGTCTGTATTAGGCACAAATTTTCCTTTCTTTGCCTTTTTATCGACATGATGCTGTCCTCCACGTTTTCTCTTGAACGCAGACATGTTTTCCAAGTAACGCAAATCTCGCGAGGCTTCTTCCTTTGCTTTAATTGCCGGCCGACAACAAATTTAAATGCATTTTACCGCCACCTACCGGACTGGAGTATAAATGTAGCTCGGTAAAATTAAACCAAAGGAGAAGAGGGAAACACACCAAAAAACACCACTAGATTCTACCTATTAACCATGTTTCCTTCAAAAATCCTATTAGATGGTTGTGTATTATCTTTCCTATCTGGCGAAGCTGTATCTCATGCTCATGCAAATACACGTTGAGCAGGATGGAGATGGAGCTTCTAGTGGCGGAGAGGTATTACTACAGGCACAGCGTAAGTCCTCCTGTTACCTCCAGAGGGCTTTTCAGAGCTTGCAGCAATGTACCTGATGACTAAATATAATACGTTTACTGTAGATTTTAATTCGTTTTGAAACAAGCTCAAAATTAATTCTCACGCATCACCGAACTGAAAATATTGTTTTAAGAACAAAGCTCTTTTTCTAGATACAATCTGATGCCATATCATATTTTCACCAGGAGGTGGCGATTACGCACCTAAAAGACCATCGCCACAAAACAACGAGAGAATAAAATGAACGCTCGCGAGATTCAGCGGTAGCAGACAGGAATCTTACTGAATGCCGGTGTCAAAAGCTAAGTGGTTTGTTAGAACGTTCTCATCGGTTCAAAAATCTATAGATATACAGTATGTATGAATATGTAATACTAAACTGATAAAGCACTGTTAGCAGAATTTTAGAGGAGAATATAAATGCTGCATATTTCTGTTTTTTAACCTTTAAGCGCAATACGAGTTAGCATCATTGGTGAAACGCAAATGATATTTAGCAAAGTCTAAAGCAAAGATTAATATTTTATTAAAGCATGAAGTGTCACTACGAAGTATTGGGTGTGAAAAGAGACGCTGGTGACGATGAACTAAAGAAAGCTTATCGGAAATTAGCACTAAAATGGCATCCAGGTAAGTGGTAAAGTTTACGGATTGGTGATCATGTTCATATGTATACATGGTTGTAGCAAAGTGATAAAATGAAATTTGCTTTTGCTGCTGCTGTTGTTGTTGTTGTCGTTGTCGTCTTTTTTCTTTTTTTTTAACAGTATTGCAATGTATGCCACATTGTTATTCTGTACTTTCAGTTTGTTGCTGTGCCATGAAAATATCGGGTTTTAAAGTATTGTCATCAAAAAATATGTCTCTAAAAACGGTTTTGTCTTTTCATGTCTCCAGATAAAAATCTTGACAATGCAGAACAGGCAGCGGATCAGTTCAAGCTGATTCAGGCAGCTTATGATGTTTTGAGTGATCCACAAGAGAGAGCTTGGTATGTGCAAATTACTTGAATGATCAAGTTCTGCAGAGCACAGTATTTTTAGATTCAGTGCCTTGAAAGGAAAGGAATAACATTTCTGACCGACCTTTTCCCTCTTTGACAGGTATGACAATCACAGGGAAGCTCTCCTGAAAGGAGGACTGAGTGGAGATTATGAAGATGACAGTATTGACCTGCTGCAGTACTTTACGGTCACCTGCTACTCTGGATATGGAGATGACGAAAAGGTTTGCATCTGGGTATCGTGTTAAAAACTGATTACTATTACATGTAGCGTTGTTTTCTTCAAAAAAAAAAGGGGGGGGGGGGCAGGGATGCTGACAGAAAGAACAATGTGTCTTTAAACATTACAACTGGTTTGAAGCCCCTCTTTCATTTTAGGGGTTTTACACAGTCTACAGGAACCTGTTTGAGTCCATTGTTAAGGAGGAGATGGAACACAGCAAGGTGGAAGATGAGGATGACGAGGAAGAATTTCCTTCTTTTGGAGATTCGCAGAGTGACTACGATACTGTAAGTGGACCCACAATTAGTTTACACTACTGTAATTTTAAATTATACTTCACTTTAAAGTAAGCACCAAATTACAGTTGTAAATCACTTGATGTTTGTGTACTGCTGAAAATACTCCGCAATAGGAGAAAAAAAACATTGATAACAAACGTGTAGATGGAGTGACTCAGTATGACCAAAACAGAATTCGTCTTTTATGAAATGCAGAGATTTCAGTGGGTCATTTTACTTGATCTTTCTGGTTTCATTATTACAGGTAGTGCACATATTTTACGGCTTCTGGCAGAGTTTCTGCACTCGTAAGAACTTTGCTTGGAAAGAGGAGTATGACACGAGGCAGGCCTCCAACCGCTGGGAGAAAAGAGCTATGGAGAAGGAGAACAAGAAGACCAGGGAGAAGGCTCGGAAGGAGCGCAATGAGCTCGTGCGACAGCTGGTGGCTTTTGTGCGCAAACGTGACCGCCGTGTGCAGGCACACAGGAAGCTGGTGGAAGAGCAGAACGCTGAGAAGGTCAAGAAGGCGGAGGAGCTGAGGCGGAAGCAGAAACTCAGCCAGGCTAAGTAAGAAGCAGATCAAAAGAGCTCATCAAAGCTGACATGATACATTCACCCTGCTCGTAGTTACAATTGAATACTGTCTGTCCATCAAAGACTTGCAGAGGAGTATAAGGAGCAAAGCTGGGCGGCCATGTCTGAGCTGGAGAAGGAGCTGCAGCAGATGGAGGCTCAGTATGGAGAGGAGTTTGGAGATGCATCAGATAGTGAAGAAGTGGAAAACAGTGAAGAAGGAGCAGGTTGTGCTACACTGCTTCTATCCTGGTCAAATATTTCTGATATTTGTGGCGATTTGAATGACGTTTAATAACCTGTTGTAGATAGTAGATGTTGATGAATGACTTTTTTGCTGATCATAATTACACTTTTACAGATACAGAGCAGCCAGATGAAGACGAACTAACCATTGACTTTTATGATGATCTCTACTGTCCCGCCTGCGACAAATCCTTCAAATCAGATAAAGCGTGAGTTACTCTATCCTTTGACAAGAGGAAAATAAAACAGTGGAGTTAATAACAGTGTAATACCTGAGGATAAGTTACAATTTTATCCCCTTAGTGTGGGTTTAAGAGTTAAGATCTCCCACGAACACATGACAGTAGCAAGTTCCAATAATTCCCACAACTCTGAGTGGTATACACACACACACACATACACACTCGACTTAAAATTAGCTTCAGTGACAAATTTAGTTTGTTAGTGAAGTGAATTATTGGAAGATATAAAGATGATTATATACAGTTCAGTTCAGTTTATTTTTATAGCGCCTTTTACAACATTTACCACCCACTGCTAGGTCTTTAAATGTATTTTCGTTCATCATCCCACAGTATGAAAAATCATGAAAAGTCCAAAAAGCACAGAGAGATGGTGACGTTACTACGGCAACAGCTGGAGGAAGAGGAAAATTCCCTGGGTTTGAACCTGGAGGGGATGGAGGGAGGAGATGGAGAAAATGAGCAGCAAGATGAAGAGGAGGTGGAGGAGGAGGAGGAGGAGGTGGAAGATAGACCGAAGCAAAAGTATGAGGCTGCATCTCAATGACAGTCCCATTGCCATGACGGGGACATAATGGTACCTTAAAACTGAATGAAATGTCATTAAGTGGTGATGTTTTCCTGATACAGGCTGTCCAAAAAGCAAAAGAGAAAAAAGAAACAACAGAAAGTCGTACATGTGAGTACTTATTTAACCAGACTTAAAGCAGCCAGATTATTTTTTTTTATTATTATTCTTTTTTGTATAAATTTTGTTTATGTGGGAAAGAAGGCTCTGTTTATCTCCACGTTGGTCATAATAAAATATAAAATACAATAATACAAGACAATTGTCAGGCCCAGGGCTTGGATGTATCTGTATATTTTTCTAACTTGCTTTTGTGTTTGGGCTTTTGCCATCAGAGTGCTGTGGAAGCGGAGGAGGAAAAACCTTCAGCTACCCCTGAGAAAGAACCTGAAAAGTCACCTGACCCTCCAGAGCCGACAAAGCCTGAAAACAATCTCCCTTCCACAGAAGTCAAGAGGTCAGCTTGTCTTTTTGTTTTCTTTTTCTTTTTCTCAGATCCACTGTTTTATTTAATAACTTGAGTTATTTGACCACTTGGGGGCAGCACAAAAAGTATAAAAGCAGCTGCCAGCATGATCAGAAAAGGTGGCCATGCTTTGTCTTTGGGAGGTTTTAAATCGTTATCTTCCTTTGGTCTGAAAAAAAGTAATTCAGTTCATGCTCTTGAGATGTGTGTATAATGAGCTTTTTGAGTGCTCTCTCTTTTTGTGTCGTAACTAATAATTTCTGAGTGTCAGGCACGCAAAAGTTGTTGTATTTCAGTTGAGTAACAGATTTATATTCTAATTATCTGGTGCACTCCCACGGGGCAGTTCTGGGAAACAAAAGGGGAAGAAGAGTGTCGGCAAAGAGAAACCAAAGAACAAGTCAAATACAGGCGCAGAAGAGCTTCCTGAGGTGTGTGTTTACAGTTCAGGATGGTATTATTTTTAATGAATTACCAGACTACAGGTTTCTATGATTTTTGACTCAGAAACAGAAATGTATTCATCCCTCTGGATTTAAAATGCTTCTTCCATCCAACTCCAGAAGGAAGTCAACCTCCACTGTGTGACCTGTAAGAAAGAATTCCCCTCAAGAAACAAGTTGTTTGACCATCTGAAGAGCACCGGTCACGCCTCCGCTCTCTCTAGCACTGCTCAGGGCTCCATGAACAAGGGCAAAAAAGACAAGAAGAACAGATAACACATTGTTTATCTGGGCCGACGAGTCCAAGAGTTGAACGGCACACAGACACTCGACCCTTGAGCACCGTCAAGAGGTAAATAAAGAGGAAGAAGCTCTACACATCCTGATGTTAATGGACTGCAATGGCTGGCTGCAGGACTAACACGTGGATTCTTTTTGTTGTGTCATGTATGATTAAGATAAGAGCCTGTTTACAGTTTCCTCAAATCTTCTGTTCATTTTTATGACTTTAATGAAATCAAATTGTATAGATTACATCTCTATCTTTTATCCAAACTGCCTCTTTTGGGAGTCATCCTTTCTGGTGTGTCTTAAAGAATACAGGGATGGTGTTACTGCACCATAACAGTCATTTTAACACCTGTTTGTACAGCAGCTTTGGAATGATTTGCATCCAGGAATTGTCCTGTTAAACCATTTAAACATCAACTTTATTGGACATGTCTTGACAAAATACACAGCTGTGCCCTTTTAAAATGGTCTTCTGATGGTGATTTAAAGGCACAATCATGTAAATGTTCAAACACAACTGATTTCTTCCACTATAAATTACAATTGGATACCAATTTATGGTGCTAAATAAGACAAAAAAATCTAGATTTCACAGTTAAACATTGCAGGTTTCTCTGTAATGTAAGAGGCTATTAAAAAAAGTTGCAAAGTTCTTCATTAAAAGTTAAATTATTTTTAAGAAAGATTTACAAGAGAGCTCTGCTGTGGATTCTGGTGCCTTGTTTGGTCCTGTGAGCTTACAATTATGTCTGTGATGTGAGAACTGCGGGGTGGACGCCTACCTGTCACAGCGGTAGACAAGCGGAGGTGGGATGTGTCAGGTGGTGAGAAACAGGAGCTAACAAGAGGAGATCGTGGCGTGTGCGCACACTGGAGGCCAGATTTGTGTGAGTGTGCCAGTCGGTGACTGGAGTTTTAATTCCAAGAATGTTAGAATCAACAAAGTTTCTCTATACAAAGTTCCGTGAGGTGTAGCCGATTATGATGGGTTAGCTGCTAGCTCAGAAAAGCTTATTTTTTTCCCGTCAGATGAGGTAACAGGAAATCTGATTGAGCAGGGAGCGCTCCTCCTACTGTAAATGTGTAGGAATTATTGATAGAATTTGGTTCACAAAAAAAATGATCCATGAAAGAGCTGCTCTCCAACACAGCTCATTTCACTCTTCTTTCCATGCAGTTGTGAATCGCCTTGTTAAAAACTGCCACAAAGAAATCTGCATCGTCCATTGTGATGCACATGGGCGGTTTGAGCCGGAAGGTCTGAAATGGGAGAAGAACAGAAGAAGGGCAGATATGGAATGCAGGTAGAAAACACACATCACTGCAGGCACTGCCATCTGGAACATGGAACATTAGTAATAAGTTAAAGGTAAAGGAAGAGGCGAGTTAAGGTTATTTCCACCGCCACCAGGGAACATGGTTAATGGATTTACTGTAAGCCACATGGATACAACCCCTGGGACCTGCAGTATGTGATGGAGGGGATTAATCCATCAGCAGTGCCTGAAAATATCTATCCGACAGTTTCTGTGGAGTTCCAGTGTTGCTTTAAGCTGAAGAAACCTTTTCATGACGAGTGAAAGGTCTTCAAAAATTCAAATAGGAGAGCAAGCCCTCAGCTGTTTCTCCACGCAGAGCAATGGTGGATGGCGAAAAACAAAGCGCAGAATAGTTACCTGTCCATAAATTCCTCCTTTTCCGATCAAGACTCCCATGTCTTTTACATCCTCAAAGATCTCATTCATGACCTCAGGAGCCAGCGGGTCCCTGCTGGCCTGTGGACGATGGATAAGGGACATGTAGATGCAAGTTGATTTGTTTAAAGAAAGCCGATCCCAACACATACTGTAGCCTAACAAACCTTGGCTTCAATTGATGAAGCAGAAAGAAAACCTACAGGTGTGTTTTAACGATTGAGCGTTAACATAGTCATCATGTCCAACCTTGCTTTCCCCCAGGTAATTACTGGGAGTTGGTAGTTGCCATGGCAAAGATAGAGGCTAATAATGTCATTTTTAAAAGGAAAAATTGGAAGGCCAGAATTAGGCTCTCTCTGTGTCTTACAAAGCAGACCGCCCACTCTCCAGGGTTGCAGATGGTCGCTGCTGCTCCAGCTAATGGTTAACTGGGGCGGCAGTGAACCATGTCCCCCCCCGTGGGGATGCAGAGCAGCACGTTACTCAAGCATGTATGGCAAGTTGGGCTTCTCTTTACGAAGGCATGCACACCTTGTCTTTGACCATTTCCACTCCGATCATCAGGCCTTTTCCACGGACGTCTCCGATGATCTCATACTTGTCTCTGAGTTTGGCCAGTTCTGTCATGAGATGGGTGCCCACGTCGAGGCTGTTCTGCTGCAGACCGTCCTCTCTGACAGTCTGTGAAAGGAGACGCCGCGTTTATTTACAGTAGGAAGCAAACGGAACCTTTCCCATTCCAGGGCAGCGCGGGGAATAGAATGTTTGATCTCGTCAACGGGAGCGATTTATTCTCACATCCAGCACAGAGGAAGCGATGGCTCCGGCCACTGGGTTTCCTCCAAAGGTGTTGAAGTGAACGGCCTTGTTAAACGAGGCTGCAATTTCTGGAAAACGAGAGAGTAAATAATGATCCCACCTCTGTGCTGCTGCTGCTGCACAACCTGTGTGGGAAAAATGACTTTTTTTTTGATTAGCATGACCTGCTGTACCTTAACGACCACTGATCACGCTTGCACTGCTAGGAATGGATTTTCAATAACGTCATAAATTCTTGTCTATATAGAAAGATGCATGGACAGCCAAAGCACCAGGCAGTAGAGGCGAGGGTCGAGAGTTGACCTTAACCGCTAACAGCTTGGGGAGAAGTATATTTTCTGAGACGTGTTATTGTGTGTATTGTATCATCAATGCGTCGTGCACATTGATGCATGAGTAATTTCACCATTTAGAGGTCTTCAGCAGGATCCATGAGGCAGGAGAGAGTCATTGGGTAGGAGATTATGCTGCATTTTAACATTGCCTTATACCCCCAGTATGTGTCTGACCCGTCCACATATGCATGCACGGAATACTGACGCACGCTGCGTGTTGAACTCACCTGGCGTTGTAACAATAGCTCCCATGGGGAATCCATTAGCAATGCCCTTAGCCATGGTAACAATATCAGGAATAACTCCGTGGCCCTGAAAGCCCCACATGTGGCTTCCCGTTCTCCCGAATCCGGTCTGGACCTGTCGGGTGCGAAACCCGTGGTGTTAATTAGTACGAAGAGGGTAGTAGTTAGTTAGTTGAGGGAATTCATTTACAGAATTTCCACACGCACATTCTCTCTTGATTCAGCTTGTGTCATTTTAAATTTGATGATGAATGGGATTGGAATCAGGCAACACCAACAACAATTACTACTATCACAATAATACTCGTATTTTGCTTTACAAAAAGCAAAAAGATCAACAAAGATTGTGTTAAAATGAGAAAGAAACCTCATCTGCAATGCAGAGGCCGCCTCTTTCCCTCACGAGTTCGAAGGCCTCTTTGAGATAGTTCTTAGGGTACTGGACAGCTCCGCCCACTCCCTGCACACATGCACGACATCATGGCACATATGCGCAGCTCACGTCAGACACAGCAACCTGAAAATATGGTCATTTTTGTCCGGCTCACTTGAATTGGTTCTCCAAAGAAGGCAGCAATCCGACTCGGTACGCTGGTGGCGAACGTTTCTCTGAGCTGGGAAATGTACTGGTCCTTTGCCATGCAGTGACCTGCGCGATCAACAGAATGGCTCATTGAAAACAATGTGCAGGGGAAAAAAATGCATCAAAGTCTAAGCCAAATCTTCTGTAAACTAGTAATAATTAAATTTCAGATGAACCACAAACTGATTTCCTGGCTGACTCTGCAGCAGGTTCACATAAACCCTGAAGCTTTTGAAAGTGGTGAATGATTAACCAGCTGGGACTGAACTTCAGGCGATACAGCAGGTCTTTTGTATTGTTTCACACTTAACTTTGAGTCTTTTAGGGTTTCAAGGAAGGTTCTATGTGACGAAATCCTTAAAATAATATATAACAACACCCATTTTGGGATATTTATAACTGGTGAATAGAGCACATCTGACAAATCCTGAACTTAAAGTCTTATCTGTGCCTTTGATCGTTTATGAGAGGGGAACAAGGGCACTGAACTGTAAGCGCGAGCATGTTTTTGTACCTTGGGCGCAGCTACATTCTCTGATGGTCTGCACGGGAGAATCCCTGCAGTGGCTTCCTCCCCATATGCCTCTGAACACATCGGGACACATGGTCTGTTTATCGGGCAGAAATCGAGTCAGCTGGATAAACCTGACATCATGAGTGATGCAGCACGGTTAAAAAAGAACATTTGTCCCGTGAGACATTTATATACTGGGCCCCCATCTGTCCATTTACATCACCTTGCCGTAGATAAAATGCCCGAAAGAATTCTCCCAGAATCGGTATAAAAAGCCAACTCACAATTACCATTTCTCTACCTTTTTTTAAAATTTTCAAATCCACTGAAGTGTACGTACGTTTGTGCAGCCTAGACTCGTGGCAACGGGATATTTATAGATTTGATTGGAGACAAGACCAGTGCTCTGTGGGCTGCCACCATGGTACGACCCTCTGCAAGAGCATGAACCACCAAAACTGAACATTTATCAACAATCAGACAGCAGGACGACATAGAAGCTGGTTCCCTTCTTTACGGGGCCTGCTCTTCCTCCGTTTTAAATAAGAACAAATCATACCTTAAGGTAATGACGTCAAAGTTGCCCGTGTGAAGTCGAGCCAGCATCACGGCCAGGTCGTTGGCCTCGGAGCCGCTGTTGGTCAGATACACCACCTTTGAGAAGCATCAGCCTGCGTTATCACCACCTCTGCCCGACCAAAACAAGGAAAAAGGACATTCCCGGCGCACCTTCAGGGGATCTGGCAGGTAGGAAGTGAGCTTCTCGCAGTACTCATGGAGTGTGGGGTAGACGTAGATGTTCGTCGTGTGCCACAGTCTCCTCAGCTGCCTCTCCGCAGCCGCCGTCACCTTCCTGTAGCGCCAAACACAAATATATACAGTCAAAGCGACCGTCCTGGACCCCTGACTGCCATGCAGCTAAGGACCGTACGGGTGACTGTGGCCCACGCTGACGGTAGCCACACCGGCAAACAGATCCAGGTATCGTTGCCCGTCCACATCCCACAGCCACTGCATGTGACCCTGGTGGATGAATACCGGTTTCTTATAGTAGGTGACTCTCATGGTCATGGGGAAACAGTTCTGCTGTCGGATCTCCAACATTCGCTCTTTGGACATTCCCTGGACAGAGAAGACACACAGGATGGAAAGACAGCTACACGGATGGAAGGACGGATGGACAGACAGATTTTTACCTTGAATTCTTCTGGTTTAAAATCACAGGGGGGCATTTCTGGGATGTCTGTAGTTGATTTTTTGAAGGCTGATTTCTGACATGATGCCCCTGTCGAATAATTGCCATGTTGAAGAAAACAGACCACATTAATGTCCTCCAGCTGCTGTCTCTGACCGGAGGGAGCTACCCTTTAACGCTGTGACGCAATGTATGTTGTAATAATAAAAAATCATTAATAGTATAACATCAACTCATGAAAACGGTGGAACGCTCACAACTATGCCTGACATTCCAACAAACAGCGTAACTGGAATATTAGATATGTGTTTGTTGTTGAAGACATGAAAATTGCCTGACTGTGCTCAAACACGTCATTCCTAGCTCCAAATTTTAATTTTTAAGTAAAACAAGACAGCACATGTGAAAATCACCCGAATCTAGACTTCTAAAAATGGCAAACATGATTTTCAGAAAGCAAGACACAGGCTTCTCCCTAAGATTGTGTGTCACATATATATATATATATATATATATATATATATATATATATAATTATAAAATAATATATATATAATTTTGAATAAGTTTACTTACTTACTGGCTAAATTTAAAGGTAACTAGTTTAATGCATTTGTAAAACATTTAACTCATTTAACAATTTTATTAATAGACCAGTGGCCCTTATTATCAGCAGCCATTTCAAAGTTTGTTTTTCCTGTTAAACTTACCAGCAACAGTGTGAAATTCAGACAAAACATTCCCGCAGGACTGTCCCACCACAGGCAAATAGCGGCCAAATAAACGGGATTTTAGGGACAACATGTCTGAAACAGTGAGCAGAACTCTCCAACAAGTCCAAACAGATTCCACTGAAGCGGGTTTGGGAGGCTGGGGTCTCCCGCTGCCTGCTGTCAAGTTGAAAAGACCGACATTAACTTCCGGTAGCAAAAACTTCAAAACAAAACGTGAAAAACGTCAACACACTTTTTTTTTCTGCATTACGACACGTCCGATGGTCAGAACATTTCCATTAGCGAACATGAACGCAACACCAAAACGACAGACACTGTGAGCAAATCAAAATTATCTCATGTTGCTGTCAAATTTTGGAATTATTTTAACACGGAAGTCTGAATGTGTCAAAGACTTTTCAACTTGATCACAATTTAATTCGACCCACTGGCATCTCCGTCAGTAACTAGAAACGCACAGACTGACAGACAGACAGACAGGCAGGCAGGCGGACAGACAGGCAGGCAGACAGACAGACAGACAGGCAGGCAGGCAGACAGACAGACAGACAGGCAGGCAGGCAGGCAGGCAGGCAGGCAGGCGGACAGACAGGCAGGCAGACAGACAGACAGACAGGCAGGCAGACAGACAGACAGACAGGCAGGCAGACAGACAGACAGACAGACAGACAGACAGACAGACAGACAGACAGGCAGGCAGGCAGGCAGGCAGGCAGACAGACAGACACAGACAGGCAGACAGACAGACAGACAGGCAGGCAGTTGAATGTCAGTTGTCACATAACCTCCACCCTTAGCGGAGGTAATAATAACAATTAAGTGAAAATTAAAATATAATACCACTTAAAATGTTTTACTTGCTGTAAATACAAACAACAAACATGCTTCTCTTAATTTGAAATACTTTCTCACCCTTGACTTGTTCTTTGCCCCCCACCATTTTGTTCTGCAGAATATCAGGTTATTGATCAACCAAAGCAAAGTTCCAACCAGAAAGCAGGTACCGCAAATTTCAAATGGATATTAACACATATACACACACCTGGAAAGGTTTATTTATTAAAATCAAGTGTTGTTTTTTTTAAAGCAAGTTCAATTAAATTTGCAAGCATCAACAGATACTAATATCTAGCCCAAAATTCAATATGTACTGATCTGAGGTCTAATGTGACATAATAATGTCACAACAGATCAGACATTAAAATAATTATTCATCTTTTGTCAAACAGTTTTATTTACTTTTTTAAAACAATAATTGTAACATGTTGTCACATGACATCAGTGTACATACATATATTTCAGTAGAAAAAGATAATGCGTAACGGTGCCTGTACTGGGGGGAAAAAATGAACGTAATCATTTATAATAACAAATATTACCACATAATTTGTAAAATCAATCAACTCTTTCTGAAGCCAAGTTCTTATATTCATTGTACCGGTATTGTTGCAGCGTAAATGTCTCTTTTTTCATTTCTCCAACCAGTATTAATGTTTATTTTCCCACTCAAGGCAGGCCTGCAGTGTCAAGATCTGGTAGGTGTTTTATTAGTGATGCCCCTAGGAAGAGGGCAGCATGCACATGCTTGCTGTGTCAATGTAACCGCTGGTTGTTAGGATAAGTTCCTCTGTGATGGCAGACGCAGGGCTTTTTGTCACGGTGACAGTGGAGTATGCGTAACAGCCTCCTTTCACGCCGTCTGTCTCCTGCTGCTGGTTGCTGCATTCTTTGGTTTCCTCTCTCTGGAGGAGCAGCATGTTGCCCCTGTCGACGCCTTTCACTTTGCTGTAGTACCTCCCCGTCTGCAGGAGCAGCTCGCTGTTGACCCTCTGGGCATCGGCGTTATCAGCAGGCCCTAAGGCGGCTGACGCCAGACCAGCGGGTGCGCATTTGACTCCCGTGCAGGAGATGTCGACGTTGCTGTGGGCCTGCAGCTGACGGCAGGCCAGCGTGTGAGGGTGGAGCCCACAGGGCTGTTTCAACTCCGGTCTGAGAGCGTGGTGACTGGGGTGGCTGACGTAAGAGGGCGCAGAACCGGGAGGGAACAGGTTGTCGGAGGGGTAGTGCTGCCTGGCCATCACAAGTGAGCTCTGTTGTCCCAGCAAGTCTGAGGCGTTCTGAGGCGATGAGGAAAACACAGACGGCCAGGTCTTCACTCTCCCACTGGAGATAACGGGGCTGCTCACGCTTTCGTGAGAGCTGGCCAGCGCTCCCTCAGTCCAGTCCATCTGCCTCTGCGCGCCCATCTCCACTCTTCTTTGGTCCTTTTCCTTTTTTCCCTCGTTCGCCTCTCCGCATTTATTTGTCAGCAATGTGTGGCTGTCGCAGCTGCCCCGGCCGGAGTCGCTGTCACACGTGGAGCCCTCAGATTTGAAGCTAACATCTAGTAAATCCTTGCTCTGCAGCTGCTCCTGCTCCTTGGGGACGCACACCTCTAAATATTCCACCTGGATGTCTTCAAATTTGGATGGTGGGAAATTGGACACCATCAGTGCACTCAAGACCTCCTCAGACTTGCCATTCTAAACACAAAGAGCAATTCAGTTTTTCCACATTTAAAATTATAATCTGCAGCTAAATTGGAGAATGATTGTCACCTTGAGCAGTTGTTCATCAAACCCTTTGATTTTAGGACCCGGAACAGGTGGCAAAATGCAATGCTTCAGACTTCACACATGAAAAACAATGGAATAAGTGATTCTTTTGTTACTACATGCAAATCTGCATCCAAAGTCAGCCTCCTGTGTTTAGTTTATTAATGTCTGTATGCTTGACAAAAGCGCTGTCGGGCTAGAGTTGCTGTAAAACTCAAATCGCTGTGTTACCTGGGGCTGTTCACGTGTAGCAAACACGTGAGGATGAAGACGATAATGGCAGAAAAGATAATAACCATTATCCACATCGACTTCTCCTGATGGAAATCTGTGAGATAAACACGTGCTTCAGGGTGGCGTAAAACGTCATAGCTACTGAATCGCTCTTACTGAACAGTAAAAGTGAATTATTTGGAATTATTTAAACTAGCACTTAATGAAAATTAGAAGGTAGATGATGATGACGGGGTAATGACAGTGGACAGCTCACACTCTGGGACTTGAACCTGGGAAGGAGAAGTCCATTCACTCCAGAAGCCATGATCAGGCTTACACCGCACCTGAACCAGGTATGTGCCGCCTGACCGCAGGCTGAATATGTTAAACATCTTCTGCTGACCGGCCAGATGCACCTGGAAACACAGGCAACTGATATAATACGAGGAC
Source organism: Arothron firmamentum (assembly GCA_016586285.1). Lineage (NCBI taxonomy): Eukaryota > Metazoa > Chordata > Actinopteri > Tetraodontiformes > Tetraodontidae > Arothron > Arothron firmamentum. The sequence continues at coordinate 45,218 of BJFM01002058.1, read as the reverse complement.
TTACGAAACAGCAAAAAAACACTTTGTGTACTACGGTGCACAGTTTAACATTCTTTTGAAAGTGTGAAACTACTGATTATTTCACTGGGCATGAGATCATAGGTTTAAAGATGATTGATATGTGGTGGAAGATCATTCTATCATGCATTCCCGCCATCTCTACTCTTCTCATTTTCTTCAGTCCATCTCCCTGTGCTATCTCTCTATCCATCTGAACAGAAGAGTCCCCAATAGGAGGCTGCTTCCACTCAAGGGTTCTTCCTGTTAAAAGAACCTTTTCCCTAGAACCACTCTCCTTCTGCTCGCTAAAGTGCCTCGAACCGACCAGCGTCTGAGGGGCACTTGTGTATCTTAATGAACAACAGGTTTAAGGCTGATAATCCGAAACAGGTCCGAACCTCCCAGTCGTTTCGTCCCTCCAACTTGACACGGATCTCATACATGAGGGTGATCCAACCAGAGCGGGTGTCAGCCTTATGCGGTGGTTCCCATGACGCCCGGAGGAAAGGATAGCTGTTGTCCTCCCGTATAACCACTGTCAGCTTCTCTGGAGGATTAGGCTTGACTGGAGAGAGCGAACAAGGCGACATGAATTAAAATGGATGAGTCCATTGCAATTTGTTGTTTGTATATCTTGGCAGCATCGAGGGAGGCTGCTTTCATACAATGCCAGACATTTACGCTCTTTTATTACTAAACAGCCCGTTCCTGTTTTGTTTCTGACTGGAAAGTTGCTACACAGGTCGTAGTAATGATGAAAGCCAGTTTCTTTAGTATTCAGTAACATGTTGCAATAGGTCTATTTCCACACGTGGAAATAGACCTATTGCAGATCTATTACTGCAATAGTAATGATAATAATAATAGACCTATTCCTGGAAATAGATGTGTGGTACATTTGCATTGTGTAACCTAAATGTACCACACATGGTACATTTAGGTTACACAATGCAAAGCAACCGTAACAACAGAAAAAAAAAAAACAGCAGGCATCTCACCTATGTACACCACATCTATGTCCACGGAGTCTGAGAAGGTGCTGCCCAGCTTGTTGGTGGCCACCACGGTGATGTTGTAGTTGACCCAGATGGACGTGTTGTTCTTGTTGAAGAAGCAGGAGTTCTCTCCAGCCGTCTGATAGTCAGGACACTCGTACACTGTGTCGGAGCTGCAGGGGGTGGAGGGCACAGGGGACAGCTTAAATGATGCATGATTTTTTTTTCAGAGCATTTCCAAAGACCAGCCCTTGCTCTTGTGTGCAAATAATATCCCAGAAATATCCCAGATACTGCAAATGGATTCATCTTTTTCACACAAATGAACTTTTATATAATGCTAACTTTCAGCGTTTTCTTGTTTTTCTCTGTTTTTCTATTTCTTTGGACATATTATGCTCATGGAATGCACTGACATTTAGGTGATAAAAGATTGTAAAGCTTCCGATCCTTTGTTCCATCTTGAGAGAGAGAGAAAGGAAACCCCACATCTCTTGACGGCTCTTATTTCCCTGAATGAGCAGCAATCCGAACCAAATTGCCTAAAATGAAAGAAATGGTCACTCACTTCTCTTTGCGGTAATACAAAGCATGGGTGGTGGGCAAGCCCCCATCTGAGCCTGGTTCCCACCAGCAGGTGAACGTCTCTTTTTCAGGAGAACGACACCGTATCAGTGTGGGCTTCCCCGGAAGGCTGTGGCCTGTAGACATGCAGAGGAAACCAAAACACCTGAAACAAATGAATTACAAATGTGACAGAGGGTTTTACTGAGAAAGGCTTACTTGCTCCCTCTAAGCTCAGGGAGAAGACCAGCACAAGCATCAGATGAATAACTCCCATGGTCTTCTTCATCCTGACGCCGAACATCTGGGCTGTCGGACAGAGAAAGAAAACAGGACATGTTCGGTGTGTGGCTGTTTGTGCAACAAAAACAACCATCTCTTACCCAACCAAGGCAAAGTAGATGGGATGCTTTTTGATTACATGCTACACTTGAGATTAAAGAGCATCGCTACCGCCCCCCCCTCGACACATAAATAAGAGGAGAGGATGTATGAAGCACAGCCTAGGTGGAGCAAAGAGGAAAAATACCCAGAAAGTTGCTGTTATATATGATGCAAATATACAGTATGGGATGTTAATGTTGTTCATTTCAGCTGTGGTGTTTGGTGTTTACTGAATCCTGTCCTCACAGGATAGCTTTTAAAGGGATGTAAGTATAGCAATTAAATATCATGATAATATGACAACCTGAAGTATAATAAAAAGAAAATTCCACTGGAGAATGCCATTTCACTAAGGATTAAAAAAAACATCCCTTCTGTTTCAGTTGACCTCTACCAGCTGGCACAAAAATGATTGCGTAATCCAGGCCAGTCCAGGCTTTTTTCCCTCTGCGACATACACAGACAGACACCAGAGAGGCTGGATTTGTCTCCTCCATTCACACGATTCTGAAAGTTGCTTTTGAATCATTGCTCGACGTGACCCCTCGTCCCCGTCCCCACTGAGAGGGCTGAGCAAGGGAGGGAGACACGGGGATGGAGGGCTGGGGTTGAAGGGATGGGCTGGAGAGGCAACATCGATGGGAGAACTGAGGTTGTATCAGGGAAAACAAACAGCTGGCGGGGGCCTTTCCCGGCCACAGGATTCCTTTCCTGACTAATGAAAGGTTGCACTAACAGATGCATGTTGCGTGCATGTTGACATTCTCGGCAAACAGTCAGGAAACTTCTGGAATTAGATAAAATTGAGGCTGGTCATAGCTCTAATTAAATGCCTGGATGTGTTTCTATTTATTTTAAAAATATTTCAGCTAAGTCAGTTTATAACCCAGGCAACATATATCAGAAGCACGTTCACACCAAAAACAGTCAGACGTTCACTGTTCTACGTTCTACGTCAATTGATTAGATAACATCTCTTAAGGCAGATCCACTTACTTAACACTTTACTTAGCAAGTTAATGTCCTCGCCTCTTTATGATTTTAATAACTTCACCGCGATCTGGTAATTGGCATTAAGGTCAAGGCACTGGATTAGCTTCTTGCTGCATATAGCCTTCTTGCGTAATCAGTTGCCCAAACTGAATAAGCTGCTAAGCTGGGGTGCATGCCAACAGAGTGAAGCTCTTCCCTTTGTAAAATATATGAGTGTAACATTTTTATTGTACTAGAGATTTAATATTAGATTTTTTTTTCTGTGTAACATCAAGAACACTCAGCTCCTTTTCCTGATAGTAGTGTTTGTCTGCTAAAATTACACACACACACACACACACACACACACACACACACACACACACACACACACACACACACACACACACACACACACACACTTCCTTCGCTAATGTTTGCTTACTGTTCTGCCGTCTAATAAGGTGTCTCTTAAAAATTGCTCCAGTGCCCATGAATTACTTAGAATTTTTTGTAATGGTGACTCACTGGGACACTTAACATGTATAAGTGTAACAAAGGAGTCACAGTTAATGATCACAGCAGCGGGCTTGGTTTCTAAGAAAGTCCTTCTCTCCTGTGATCTAAACAAACAACACACCGATCTGCCACAGCACTAAGACCATCACGTTCTCTCATGTATCCAGGTTGCATCTCTGGCCCGTGTACGCTCACATGGATCGTAATCTGAAGAATCTGATGGTTGCCAGGTGATAGTTTTAGGCCTTGTTCATGATGCTGTTGAGACTAGCTCAAAAACTATAAAATAAATGTTCTCTCATCTCTGTAGGAATTCAGAACGTAGTTTCGGAACAAGTGAAAACATCAAAGAATTTAGCTTTTTAAGATGAGCTATTAATGGATAGGTGTTTGGAATGAGATGATGTTGTTACTCCTAATTATTTATCTCAGAGAAAACATGCCATGCAAGAGTGTGAGTTAGAAATCTGATCTTCAGATATACCATTTGTGTCAAGACAATTCACTGTTTTCCATTAAGGGCTTGACCAGGACCTGGAATACTAAACATTTCTGCACACGTCGGAAAACTGGTGTGATCTTTTCACTTTCCAGGAATTTTTTTCTTCCAAGGGTAAAGAACAGGGTTAGCAGAGCACATGACGGGGAACGTTGTAGTTCACAGTAAAGGTGAGACGTGAGGGCTACCATGGAGATAAACATATTAAAATGCTAAAACTCTGCATCAGCCTTCAGGGTGTGGAAACTGCACCTGTAACTCATGTGAAGCTAATGACACTAAAGAGGTCTGGATCAATAATAAATCCAACTGAGTCTAAGTTTAAATACTGCTCTTTTGTTCCATTTCATATAATTTCACTTGTTGTCAAAGTTCAAGTTAGGACAAGAATACACCAACACATACAGAGGCTATATTATTAAATATTAAAATAAATAAATAAGTTTATTTAATAAGTGGCAATCCTACCCTGTCTGCATGCATGACTGAATTAAACATTGCTCTCATTCTTTACTGCAAAAGGTCCATAAACACTCAACGATCTGGTGATATTCCAGCACAATGACAGAGCAACAGGTTTTATTGTGACTGGCCTCGCTCCTGAAACATTACATATCCTTCCCTCGAGTTTGGAACCAGCAGCTGGAATATCCGTGTTTTTAGTCAACTATTCTGTTTCCCTTGTAATAAGGGCAAAGCAGTGTCTGGTTAGACATCCAGAAGGGATTTCAAGTAATTTCCCTAGATACAGCTTAGGTGTCATTTGAAGATTTTGTTCTGTGTGTTTGATTGTACCTACTGGATTTCTGAATGGTATAATAAGCATTTTGCAACTGTTGCCTCACCCACAAGCATTGTGTGCAAACCCTCAGGCAGGAATTTCAAACGCAATGTTTTGAAATTTGTCTTTCTGAACAATCTGAGGTGCTATTCTTCAAAAGAGAATGATAATTGCAACTGCAGCCACCAAGCAGTCTCCTAATTAGTCTAAATAAAGCCCTGCTGCAGAAGCTGCAAGCACCTAAACCTCTAATGCATCACCGTTTATCAGCTTGGTGTTCTTAAGTTGACTAAAGAACCTTAGCAGATCTTCATCACCAACATCAACTTCCCACGCTGGAAAAACAACCTGCAACTTCATTAACATCACAGACAAAACTGAAAAATAATAAACAAACTTGTAATCCAGTGATGTTATAACCATACTCCCTTTAGGCATGCAATTTCTTTTCCTGCTTTCTTGTCATCTGAGTAAATAACAATGCAAATGTTCTTTTGTTCCCTGTTTCAAAATTGCACACACAATACTACTGCGACAACCAAAGGATTCTTTAGATATTCTGTATTATTAATATTAAAAAAGTCTCACCTGCACTTAAAGTGTCCGGTCTTTCCTTCCGTGTCCTATAAGGTAGAATACCGATGGTTCCGAAGAACAGATTTCCCGACCGCCTTAACTGGTTTACAGCAGGGTTGATAGGGGACAAGTGTTGATATAGATTACTGGCCGGCCGGCGTAACTGCCCACTCCCAGGGAAAATAACATTCTCTTTCCACTCTTCGACGGTCCAGAGGTGGGCGGGTCAGGCGCGGGCACTCCAGCAAACCACGCCCCGCCGAGGGCTGCAGCTGAGCAGCCATGCTGGCTGGGGCGGAAGATAAACACAGCGAGGAAATAAGGAAAATAAAAAGAGATGTTGACAAGATGAAGCCTGAACACTGACAAATATTTCGGTAAATACAGTGAGGAGACAAAAATCCCAAACCCCAACATGAATTAACAGCGAAAGTTAACGTGAAGTCTCATAAAGTTGTGTCATCCCTCTCGCAAGACATTGGAAAGTGTTCAACAGTGTCTGTCCTAGTGGTTCCTCTTACAGCACCATAAACGCAGGCTGTCACTGTGCCCCTGTAAGAACTGATGGATGACCTCGGTTCAGAAGGGCCACAGCAAAAGGCTTCTAAGAACTACTGCTGGCTTCCTGCACCGGTTGTTGATATAATATTATGTAAACTAGCTTTAAAGCGCCCGGACATTGTCCCCTGAATAAAATGAACTTAAATTTGCTCACTGTGTTCATGTTATTGGTAAGTCAATCCTGGACACACACCTTGGTCAAGAAAGACGTGAAAAAAACCGCAAAATTATATTGATGGGGTACAGCATTTTTAGTACTATTTGTAGCGTTTTTAAAGTCCGTTTAACCAAATCAGAACGAAATGATTTGAGACAGACATCAAAGTAAATCAGGGTGTTGAAAAAAAGTAATACTGGAATTCTCCCCACCCCCACCGGCTTCATCTCTACTTAGAAGCAATAATGTTACATAATACGTCCATCTGCTCTTCGCATCGATTTAAAAGTCAAATGCACATGGTCCCACTGAACGTCAGTAAAATATCATGCAAGTGCACTTTCGATGAATGTCCTGGAGTTCAATATTCAATTTGCACATCTATTTATTTAAATAAGTCAAGTCCAAGAAGGGATCTAATCTAAGTTCTTCCCCTTTTGAATCTACACCTTAAAATAACACCCATATACCAACCATTTCTCCCCCTATTTTTTGTGTAAACCATAACAACTTCACATGTATGCAAATAACCATACTAATTCATTTGAACAGGAAACCATATTAACATTTTAATAATTGAAGATATATTGATTCCCCTCGAGCACAGATACCGACGCAGTAACGTGGTATTTCAAAATTAATTCAGATTTATTGAGATTTTTTTTAAATTTAAGCAATCATTTGTGTGCATGAGAGTTCCATCTTTTTCCGTTCTTTTCGCTTAGTGTACCGGTCAACCCTTGTAGCGGTGACCGGTACAGATTAGATTTCAATTGTCAAGAAGTTAATTTGCAAGATCGGTTTTAGCGTTCACTAGGGTTAAAATAAACATCTTTAATCGAACGCGCTCGACACAGCAGGACAGACATTAAACCGAATACAAACAAAATCAGTGACTGATACAAGAAAGAGCCCTCATTTCGGAAACTTTGTTTAATTCTAAAATGATGGTTATTTTCTCTGTTAAAAAGAGGCACAAAACAGAGTCATGCATAAATTATGAATACCCTCCGGTTTATTTACATTTCGGTCTTTTCCGCTTGGCAGACTTTGCGCATGCGCACAACTACCCCACTCTTCACAATACGTTACTTTGTAACGCCATCTATTGACAATATATGAAATAATAATTATGTTATTTCACTTGCTTTACTATTTTTATTATCTGATATTAATTACACGCATTTACCTGAAAACAAAATATATTCACTTTCGTTATGATTATCTTAGGGTGTGATGAATTTATTGTGTTAAATGCCCGAACCAACGGTTAATTTGATCGGCTGTAGAGAACATTTTAAATGAGTGAAATTTTTTTAGATATAAAACGATAACCAAAATGAAATCGAACTGCTTTAAAATGAATTTTACATAACATCAATCTATAGCTTCAATCGATAATCAATAAAAACGTAAAGTAACCATAAAAATTTAATTGGATAAGTATTTTTATTTTGGGGATGGACAAAGGGTTTATTTTTTATTTATTTTACCCTCACTGCGACTCCATTAACTTAAATCGACGTAAATTGTAGATAATTATTCTGTATTTACATCTCATCTGCGTCTGTCTGCCATGTTACCTCTGGTTGGCTAAAGCGTTACAAGTCCCGCCCCTCGGTGATCACGTGCGAAGCTGACCGCAGCAGCGAGTATAATCAGAATGACAAATTGGTGGATAGCAAAATATTATTTTATATAGATGCCCCAAATACCTCAACAATGATAGTTAATCTTTCTCTTCGACATGCACCCTTACACACCCTGAAAAGGTGAAAACATACGACACACCCTTAACCACGCCCATTCAATATTTTAATTAGCCCTGGGGGCGTAAATGACTATTTTGATTGGTTAAAATTAACAGCCGTCACGCCAATTCGGCACATGATTGGCTAAAATTGTTAGGAGGAAGTCAAGTGTCAATCGCTTCGGGAGGATAATCTTGGAGTTGACAAAAGCGGACTCAGTTTAAGCATTTTGGACCCTGTTTTTTTTTTTTTTTTTTTTTCTAATGTTCATGTTGTATCCTGGAAGTAACTCGCCGTTAAGGATTACGTTAGAGGGCCGTGAGCCAGATTTATTTGTGGGGGATAAGAACTCACAACAGATTTCTGGACTACCGCACGGCAGAGAAAGGAAAGTGGGACTTTATTGTTCAAGGCTAGCTAGCTAGCTTTGCAAAGTGGCTTGTTTTTGTGCGTAAAACGTGGACCACAGGCTATATGGCTGCGACGTACGAGCCGATTTATGGACTGTCAGAAGACGAGGTAAATTATATTCTCGTCACCGCTTTTTTGCGTAAAAGGCAGTAGAACCTGATAGGAGCAGGAGCTCAGCTAAAGCTAACAGGAATGATAGCAGGTAGTCCAGCTAACATCGGAGAAGCCCATGGTTACATTCCATAGTAATGTTCAGGCAGCTGTCATTTCCTCCCACTGCCCGTGTGTATATTTGTTAACGCTGGTATTCAGTTTAATCCTAATTCACTGGAGAGACATCGTCAGTGTATTACAATTAACAGTTACACCGGAGTGAGCATCATAGAAGCTTTGAATTATTCTCGATAAGAATGTCTCTACACACCACAACCAGTCGTGCCACAAGTGCTATTTTTTTTCTAGAACGGAGGATTTAACGAGATTCTTAGTCGAAGCTCAGTGTTTAAAATCTCTTTTGTAAGCTTTGAAATTCACTTTAGCACTGAACCCTGTCTGCCAGACATACACTAGATTACTTCAATAACGTCATTTAAAGCAATAGATTCCTGTTGCAGCCGTTGTTTTGGATGACAGTGTCATTATTCCACCACTGTGACAAAACAAAACTATTGACTGCCCGAGCAGTCGTAAAGAGACGTAACTAATGCTGTTTTAAATAACTTTTTTTAAAATTTAATTTTATTATTTTTTTAATGGTACGCATGATAAATAATTATTACACATTATTTTCATTCAGCGTTCTGGTAAAAATATGGGCGTGACCAGTTGTCTTAGTTTGCATGAGCAGGCGAAAATGTGAACTGTCTGTTTCTCCAGGATAGAAAGAGTCTTTTATTTTTACCTGAAGAGCACAAGAAACATCTTATATATATTTACTACAAGACGTATTAAAATGTGTCCGTTGCATTTCAGGATTTAAGAGAGAGTGCAAAAGGTCAGAACTAAAACTAGACTCTGCACAGTTGGTAACTTCACTTTCACAGCCTGGTTGCACTTTGTCAGTCATTATACAGCGTTGATGAATGTGTTGAGAGATTATTGTTTAACATTTGTTGCTGCATATATTGAATCACAAACCGTAAAATTTTCACAAGAGAGGAATTAAAGAATTTTTGCTTGCTAGAAGGATAAACAATCTGACACATTCAAACAAGACATAGCATAAAGACCCTTTACCATGTAAGTGGTATACATGGGACGTTCTGCTCTATGAAAATAGATCTTACTTCCTTCCTTCATCAGAATTCTTGCCATAAGAAAATTGAGGTTAATAAATTGAAATGTTTGGAGTTTACACTGTTTTCCATTATTTGAACTAATCCACCCTTTTATTTATTTATTTATTTTTTTGGCAGCATGAAACAAGATTACTGAGGGTTAAGGTCATTGCGGGAATTGATCTGGCAAAGAAGGACATCATTGGAGCAAGGTGAGCATCACCAGAGATACTGCTTTCACCAAAGGTTTCTTCAATTTGACAGACTGATATTACAGTTTATATATCTATATATATATTATGACAGCGTTATGAAAATGGTTGAAAAAGTCAAACACAATTCAAACATAAAACAAAAGTATAGTTATTAAAAACAAGACAAGTGTATCTCTGATACATTTTCATAAATTATGTCAGTGTCATCATCCCTTTCATTATCAGCTGTAAATGCACAACAGCCTCCCTCTGATGGGATGACAGCAGTCAGCCTAACATGCACAGACCGTGACCTCTTGGTAACTAATGGTAGTGTGTCTGACATGTAGGACTGAGATGATGAGATAATGATGCACAGAAGTGGGTGTCACTTTCTGTGTCCATGTAAGACAGCATATAACCTGTTTGTAATTCTCTTTGACTTCATACTCTTTGAATTAGAGGATCTCCTTTATTTTGTTTTTGCCATCTTTCACAGCATGCGGGGCCTTTAAACTAAAACCTTTTACTCAAGAGTTAGTCAATTATCAGCCACATGCCTGGACTATCCTGCCTGTAATATAATCCTGACCACTTTTTCAAGATAAAAATGAGTAATGAGTTAGTGAGTGATAATAACACATGCCATACACTTAGTCACATGTGTAAGTAAAAGTTCACCGTTTAAGAGTTTGTTTGTTTTTTCCCTCTCAGGCCCTTTGACCTTCTTTCACCGTGTGTGGTTGAATGTAACCCTCTTGGATCACATCTCTGTTGTGAGATTATGTAATATCTCTTAGCAGGGTCGACTTGTACAGTATTTAATATTTTTCAGCATTGATGAAAAATTAAACTTTTCTCTTCTAAGAATAATCCACCACAGTGCAATTAGTAACACACATAGTTACCATCACTCACAGCTTAGTCAGACTATGTAAGTACTGCGTTCATGCACTGAATGGAAGGATTTATAAAGTTTAGATCAAATGTCATATTCTGACATTTGAGGACATGGGCATCTGATTCTTTAAAGAACTAAGTTTCTACATAACATGCATTTTTCCTTTATGTTTTGTTTTATATTTTCCGCATCTCATCTCAGAACATTGACTTCAAGCAGGAAACAGTCATTGTCCTCCTCACTCCTGTTGTTAATTACTTGCTTGCTTGCATGCTGTCCATGAGAAGCTGACATTGTCAGTAAAATATTTCCCCTTGTGTGAATGCCACTCACATACCAGAGTTGCACGTGTTTGCATCCCGATGCCCTGCAGCCAGTGCAGTTTGGTCCGGTTCAGAAGAGATCTATAGTTTAATAAGGAAATACTAAATTAGGCTGGTTTTGGACTTGACAGTCCAGATCTGTTCTGATGGTGCTACATAAATGCACAATTCCTTATAGTTCCTTCAGTTCTGTTATTTAAGACTAAATGACGCTCGTTTTCTGTAGGTTTAGCTTTAAAACTTAAAAAATCTGTGAAATATTAGGGGGTCCAGTCTGAGTGCAAACCTGTGGCCCTCGCTCACAGTTGACCTGGATTAGTCTGTGTCTCCCAGAAGGATTTGTGTTAATAGAAGGTGCCTCAGTGCTCTTTAGGTACAGAAGGGCTTTTGTTTTCCTCTTACCTCTGTCAGAGGCTGTGGGGGTTTAGCTGCACATTAATTAGTAATCAAGAAACAACAACTTTGATTGTGTTAGGTCTGTAGCTCATACTGTGAATTAAAATGTAGCTCCTATATGATTATTTTATTTTGCTCTTTCAGCGACTGGAATCGGTACAAGGCTGTGTTCCAGCTGGCAGGCCGGGGCTAATTTTGTGTGCATCCATTCTGGAATTAGACCAGCGATTATATCATTTTGGGTTGGCAGAGGCTCCATGTAAATTGATGACAGTAAATCAGATTCAAAATACTCTCATAGCTGATTTGACAGGAATGAAATCTTATTCTTATTCGGCAAATCAGGTCTAGTTGCCACAGAACCTCAAATTTAATTTCTTCATGGCAAATGCAATAAACCATACATCTCAACAAGAGCACTTTAGACATTTCAGGACAGATGATGGGCTGGGCAGAAAAAGCTAATGATGCCTACATGACTATTAAAAGCAAATATTATACACTGTTATTCCAAGTGATGGGATTGGGGCTTGCTCAAACTTGACACTGCACCCCTGCTGGGAGAGAGATGCTCTGTGTGGTTCTCTCCTGGTTTCCCTGGAGATTTCTAGCCAATCAGTCAGTTCAAATACCCCTTAGCTGTTTTCATATAGCACAGTTGCCGCTCACCTCACAGATGCTGTGTTCTATTTTTAACACCACTGAGACATTACCATCTTATCTAAAGCTGAGTTCCACTCTTAAAATGAATAACTTAAATTACATTTTATTTTTTCACTTGAGATAAGGTGCTGACTCTGGAGAGATCATTTTTCAACACTGAAAACTATATCAAGCCTTCTATATCATTTTGCTCCACTGATCCATTTTGCTGCCATTTTGTCTTTTCAGCGATCCATACGTCAAACTTTCCCTTTATGTCGCTGATGAAAACAGAGAGCTTTCGTTAGTCCAAACAAAAACCATTAAAAAGGTAGGTGGTTATCTGAAATATGTATGTTGCATATTTTATTTGACTCTTTTGCTCTACAAAGATTTTTTTCTTAGTTGTACATCACAGCTTCTTACTTGAAATCTCATCGTCTTGAGAAATGACAGGAACTTCCTGAAAGGTGGTAATCTGTCCGTAGACCTTTAACAATCACTGTACCCTGTCGGGCAATTTCAGGGAGGGAAGGTTTTTTTCAGCAGGGGGAGCTCTTACTTTCTGCTAGGGTAAATACCTTTCTGTCAGTATCCCCGTGGGCTATAATATTCAAATAAATGTTAATACTGTGTATAATTCTGGGTCTTTGTTATTCTGACTCCCAGTATTTACTTGCTATAATGTAATAAATGTACTTTTTAAAGGGTATATGCATTTCCTTTAAATATTTCCCCAACACAGTTGTTAACATTGTCCACATGTAGCTGCAAGCCAGCCCTCAGCTGGAGACGGGCAGCTCAAGATTGCATGCAGGCAGACATATGCTGCCAGTAGCCATGGTTGCTTTATTGGATAAAAATAGCTGACAAAGCAGTGCTATGTGGAGCAGAAAAAGAAGCATCGCCACTCGTCTCTTCTGCGGGACATGAAGTGGGACGAGTTTGATGCATAAGCTAAAAGAGTAAATGAAATTAAAAAAAATAATAATCCTGTAGGTTAATGAGCAACATTAATAAATTGAAATTAGCCTTTGGATATGCAAATTATTCATGTTTCTTTCCTAGATTTGTATTTTTTAATTATTCAAGCAGACTTTAATAAAAATTGTCCTTGTCTGCTCCTGATGCTTTATAAGGCATTAGGTTCATTTGTAATTCAGCAGTTTTTACAGAGATGTCATCTTTTCACCACTGTAAGATGTTTATTAATCAGAGCTACATGTGAATTAAGGCTTCATTGACATTCTAGTGTTTATGTCATTTCAATCGGCAAAAGAATTTTCATGCACTGTGCCACATAGCTCTCAGTCTGTATGATATGTGTGAGGCATAGGAAAATCTGTGCACCAGAATACTGAATTGACCCGTCCCGGAAGTGGGTGAATATCCTCCTGGTTGCTATTTTAGGGACTAATACCAGTCACCAAGAGAAAGGGGTGTGAAAAGATCACTGACACACATCGATTGAGCCTTATTTCTCACTTCTGTCCTTCTCTCTCACTTTGGGTTGGATAGCTTTCATACATCTGTTCTGTTTTCTGAGTAAAGAATGATGGCGGTCACTGTGCAGTTAACTCTTTATTAGTCTGACCACGTCTGCACTTTTCGTTTCAGACACTCAATCCCAAATGGAATGAGGAATTCTTCTTCAGAGTGAGTTTTTAATTATCTGTTAGATTCCTTTTGTCCCATCACAATGCTTTGTATGTCACTTTTTAAAAAATCCTAGGTAAAGTTAAGTTGTTAATGAATTGCAGTGTAACTGATAAATCAATGTGACTAAATTAGCCACATGGTTATCATTATTTCCCACAAGTATTGCACATTCCATTAGAGTCGGTTAGATATTTTGAAAATACATGTTTGCTTGTACCACGGCATTGCTTTTGTATATTGTATAAGCATTTAATTACTTTTTTAATCCTCCATGTTATATTTTTCTTAACACAGGTGTGTCCACAGAATCACAGGCTACTGTTTGAGGTGTTTGATGAAAACAGATTGGTAAGACTTGCATTCATATTTTCTTCCTCTTGAACACCAGTATTATCTTGGCAGAGAGCATAATGGAACATGATTGAATAGAAGGAAATTAAGACTGACTTTTTTTATATATATATAAATTTTACTTTCCTTTTCGCTGACTGGGCATTTCATATGATGCAGACATTTTAAAAATATACTGATTTCATATGTTGCATGGCATGCATATGACCACGCAGTATTCTTAATCTATTATTGCTCTTTCCAGACTGCCACCTCTACACAATTGCATTTCTCTGAACTACTTGGCACATGACAAGATTACAAGTCAAAGAATTAAAACGGCCGACTCTGTCAAAAGTACCGGTACTCGATTTCATGTTGCGCCATATATTCAAGAAAAGAGGGAGTGTACAGCCTGTTTTATCTGTTACCGTACTTTCATTGCCCTAGTTTAAAGTTTACTGCTTCATTCCTCTTATGTCAAATTTATCAGATTTCCCCTGCAAAGGAAGGCACTAGTTTCCTTCACTTATCATATGAATCCTCTGGAAGGCCCTCAGCTACCATGACAACTATCTGCACAGTGTTGAAGAGTTTAAAGCAGTACAAATAAGTTACAAAGTCTGTAATCAATGTCAGTTCTTATGACATTTGAGGAACTCTACAGTCTGCGTTTTAAGGTTTTCTTGACTTCAGATGCACATTCATTCATTAATGGCTGCTGGTTTTGTTCCACTACAATTCCACAACTTGGCAGGGCCTTTTGAAACACTGCATGCTGTGACAATTTATTCAAGTAAAGAGACTGTAGGTTCAGTTTATAATTAAAACATTGGTACTGTGTGGACGTTCCGCGTCCCCCGTCGCTGGTGCTGAGCCTGGTAACAAAACAGCAGCTCTAATATTCCCATCTGTTGCGGCCCTCTGAAAGGGAAGATTATGAGAAAGTCCGGCCCAAACAGTCCTAGATACATCCTCTAAAGACATGCTTTAATGTCAATATCGTTGTTTATTTCATAGCAGCTTCTCCTCCAATGGACAATATTTCCTTAAAAGGTCTGTTTATTTTCTTGCACCCAGTAGATTTATGGATGCTTTTTCAAAAGAAATGTAAGATTTTGTGCTATAGCAGGTTCAAGATTGTGGTTTACTCTTTCATGCTGACTATACTGTCAGCGCCTGCAAAATATAGCATGACCAAGTGGGTGCCTGACATTTAAAACGGAATGTGAAAAAAGAATAGGCCTGCAACACAGTGCAGAGCTTTGTTTGATGAAACATGTTATGTCACTTGGCAAGTTGGGCTTGTTGCCATTGGACCACACATTGGCGTTTTGTTTCTTTTATACAGAACATTCTCCACAACTCTTCACACACTGATATTGACTACATCTAACACTGTAGGCAGTGTGTCATCACTAGTATAAGTGTGTGCCAAGCCACCATTTCATTCCTCTTTCCTCCACCCGATTTTGCCTTTCTTTTTGGTGCATGGTAGAGAACAATAGAGTCTCTGCTACCTTGGGAGCAGCTTGGATGTAGTTGCAGTTCTAAAAGGCTAAAGTCGTCATTCTCAACCAGAGATCTTTAATTTCACATTTCTCATTCTTTTTTCTTTCATTTTCTTTTTAAACTCTTATTTAAAGGCAAAGTATGCTCAGATTTGACACAGACTTGCTAATCCACTGAAGAATCGCGTTGCTGACTCACAGTCTTTTTTATGCAGCGTTAGAGACGCTGTTCACAGTCGAATCTCAGATGGCTTTTGTGTCCAAATAGAGTTGCCTGTAAGGCCAGACACTCAAGTATTTGTCTGTGCAGGGGAGACAGCGTGGTTTATTCACCTCGAAGACTTGGATGTCTTTCTGCAAGGATGACTGCGCTATTTGCGTTATCAAAGCTGTAATCTGTCAGTTATTCTCCTCTTTGCTCTGCTACTACTTTTTTCAGTCCATTTTTAGCAACAAACTCCCTTTTGTTTTTAATGTTTCCAAGCTGCCAGAAGTCATCATTTAATTTGTTCTCTGGATTTATTGTGTTTATTTTAGCTTTTTATTGGACACCTACTATAGTTGAATAGATTTAAAAAAAAAAAATGACTGTTTGCATTTAAATTAAAAAAATGATATTTCTTTTTTTTTTTTTAATTGATCTGAAATTGATTAAAGGTACAGTGGCTCTAGAAAGAGTTTGGAAGGGGCATTTGGCACTTGAGGGCAGCATGGGGCTACAGCAAAATGCAGAGGGGCTATTTGCGGTCATATGACAGACAAGCAACCCCTTGTCACCTCGGAAACCAGAAGCGCCAACCGCTCTTCTCCAATCATGTCAGGAATGCTGGCCGTCACTCGGTCCGGGCTATTTCTGCTGTCTGTCTCTAGTGCTTGGTAGTGCTGGAAGTTTGTCACACTGGGATTTTCTTTTTCCCTTCACCCTCTCCCTCCTCAGCCTCTACCCTGTCTTTATGTGTTTAGTGTTAAGTTGGCGGTTCTTCTGCAGTAGCAGTCGGGTTTTTGCGGTGTGACTTCTTTCCAGTTTGTGGGAAGGAAAGTTGTGGAGAGGCTCTGAGAGAGTTTGAAGGGAGGGGAGGGGAGGGAGTGTGACGAAAAAGAGTGGAAGGGGGAAAAAAGGGGATCAGTCATCCAGCCAGCCAGAGGAGAGAAGTGGGCTACTCTTGAAAGACCAAGACGGGAACCAGAGGGGAAAACGGAACAGCCGGCCAGAGTGGGAACAGGAGCTTTGGGACGTGAGCTGAAATGGCACAACGTCTCCGTTTGTACTTTGGCTCAGGCCGTAGCAACACGGCCCCGGAGATATTGGAAGGAGACTCGGAGGAGCAGCAGGGAGACAATGATGTTGCCACGCAGCTTTGTGCGCAGCCTCCTCCGGTACTGTTGACTTCACAGGAGCCAGCTGTTCAGCATGTCCAGCCAAGGCCTTTTGGTACACGATCAGAGCCTTCGTTGAAGCGCAGCTCCTCTATGTTTATACCTCAGCTTGCTGCCTATGCTGAGCCGCGGCCCACCAAGAGCTCTTCCATGCTCATTTCTCTTCAGCGCACCAGTGGAGCTGCTAATGGTGAAACCTATGCAGATGATGTGCCACCACCAAGCTATTCTCCGCCAGGACCTGCCCCAGCCTATACTGAACCACAGATTGAAGTAGATGTTCCACGGCATCCACCTCCGCCATACTACAGCCCAGATACCTTCAACTCGCAGACTTTTTTAACAGAACCAGAACTGCCCAAGCGCAGAGTTTTTAGCATTGGTTCCAATGGCCATCCAGTGTATAGCATATGCCATCCTGGTATATGTATACAAAGGAATCCGGATATTTCAGACATCCAGCATGTCAGAATCCTCCCCTATATGGGTACAGGGTGGACTGTCAAGCAGTCGAGTTCGGACCAGTGTTCTGCTGTTAATGGTGGAACACAGAGATTAGTGTTTCAGCTCCAGCCTAATATGAATCAGGATCAGAACCAGATTAGGCAGCAAAACGCTTCATCTCAAGAAGCATGCACAGATGTCAGCGGTACCAGCTCAAGAGGTAGGCGCATGGTGCGTTATCCCAGAATTCGAACGGACAGAAGTTTGTCTCACCAGAGGCTTTTGCTGGAAAATCAACCCCAGGAAACGGCTGCAGAAAATCAAGCCAGAGAGGAAAACCAAGACGATACGGAGACGCAGAGAGTGGAAGCAAGGAACTTGTCTAATGGCTGTACTTTTAAAATCAGTGGAGATACTTCTAGAAGGCACCCTCATTTTAAGATATATTTCACCCCAGGCAGAAGTGGGGATCAGGATATGTGCCCTGGCAATGAGCCTACAAGGAACAATCCCAAGGTAACTTATTAACGCAAGCGACTTTAGTTTATTATGAATGGTCGTAAAAGAAGTGTTAAATGCTTTTTATGTTTTTATGACCCTTAAAATGAAATGGACATGGTCTTTAGATTAGAGTGTCCTTGACTTAATAAATCATCAATAAAAATCAACATAAAATCATTCTGTCTAAATGCTACACTTAAATAAGGCAAATCTGCTACTGGCTTAGCTTGTGCTGTTTAGCTTATTGACATGATTTCATTATTTTTCTGTGATGGTATGAAGCCTAAATCATGAGTTCAGCATAGTACAGGAAGAGGGTGGTGACATTCTGGGAAGTCCAGTGCCCCCAAACAGGAGTCCTAAGTTAAGTCACTCACTCCGGCTTTCCTCTCACTCTGCAACCACAGGCATGTGAAACGTTGCACAGTTCGGTCTGTTCTGTCACCTAAGAAAGTCGGCAGCAGGAACGTCTCTTTGTTCTCCATACACATCATTGCTAAACAGAAATGCAACACTCATTTGGTAACGCTTGAGTGCTCTTTGAGAGTTGGCAGTTCTATCTTTAGTCTGTTTCTCCTGTGGTTGTTGATTTTAATAACAGGCAGGCAGCATGTCTTCTTTGGCTCTGGGCTGGTATGGATCTGTATCCTTGCAGCTGCTCCGTCAGTGATTAAGAAGATGTTGTTTTAGGACAAATTATCCACAAGAAGTCAAACAAGCTCTAATTAACCCTAAAGCTTGATATCCTTTGATGCTCCCGTGTTTTCTTTTCATTATTGGCTGAAAGTTTAGGTGCAAATATATCTTGGGTTTTTTATGCAAGCACCTAAATCCTAAATCATCTGATTTAATTGCAACCTGATGGTTTTGGTTGCTAAACCTTTGGACGAGCCATCTGAAATTCTTTGCAGCCCCCCACCCACATTAATCAGGTGCATTTTACTGACATTCTCTCCCTTTTTAAATGTACATGCTGTTGTGTTACTTTACATATCCTGTTTCTCATGCAACAAGGAACTCCTCATTTAGATGTAATAATAGGTCTTCCCCAAATGGTTGCCTGGAGTTGGAGTGCCCCTTTTCAAAGCCCTGCATAACAGCGTGCGCGTGCCAGAGAGACTGTCTGCAGACAGTTATGCCACTATGCCATACCCTCGTACAGCCCCAACCCATCCTCCCCCATTTGCCATTCAGGAAGAGCTCTTGTAGGCCACTGGGTTTGCTATATTTACCTGAGACAGCATTGTGGATGGATTGGGACGGGAGGCACTCTGTCTCGCAAGCATGTGAGAGGGATTCATGTTGCTATAGTTGTGAAGTGCTTTTCTCTGCCAGCTCTGATCTGTCCACAGACGCATGGTAGTATACTTGTAATCAGTTAGCAGAAACACTGTTGAGTAGTTGTGATGACTTCCTCACTTCAGTGCTAGCATACAGACCTTCCAGATCCCTCATAAACTTAAAAATTCTGATGTAGAATGTGTCAATAGACAGGGTAAGTTTTGACAACTTAAAACTATTTGAAATATATAAGTCAAACTGAATGTGGGTTAGAATACGAATTTAATTAGATTCATTTTTCATGTGGCAGTAAAAAAAAAAAAAAAGTAGGACTGAGGTGATTTTACATTTTTTGTATGTGTTTTATTTGCAAATTTTATTGGGCTCTAGCTTCTTACTCTCTGCCACGTGCCTCTTTAATGTTTTACCCTTCTGGCACTTGCTGCTCTGCCGCCTCAGAGACTGTAACATGGCCCTGAAAGGCAGCTCCAGGCTCTTCTCTGATCCTCTGATAACTCTGCAATTATATCTGTCTGTTGACAGAAAACTGAATGAAATACTTCTTTATGGCTAGGTGTTCTATGATCTACACACAACATTGTTAGTGGTTCTTTCATTGTCATACAAGTGCATCCATAATTCCCCTGTAGCCTTATGGACAAGCGTTACACAAGTTTGCAAAACGTTTTTCTTCTTAATGCCACCATTAACTGAAGCCACTGCTGTTAATCTTAGTCTTGACAATGTGACACAGTAGAAACCTGATGGCATAGCTACAAACTATGCAGGACTAAAAGTGTTAATAAGATTGTTATTAATACTTATGTTGGGTAAATTAAATTATGACGTTGCAGTTTAAGCATGTCAAAATGGTGCTGCATTTTTTCCCACATGTTGATCAATGGCAAACTTTGTCAACTCATTATACTGGAATCTGCCTCTCTGTGTTATTTTTCTGTGTTGCTGTATCAGCACAATGTCTTAAAAGTTTTACAACATCAACGGTTAGAAAATGTTTCTATCATCTTGAAATGAAATGGTAAGATTTGCATTTTTATTGTTGAGCTTCTCATTCTTGACAGTTTTCCAGCCCAATAAGTCTTCCCCCAGCTCACATTAGGAAGCTGGACGGAAGTGTCATAGATATAAACAGACATTGTTTAATTCCCTGTTTGTTTGTTTTTTTGTTTTGTTTTTTTGTTTTTTTAACAAACGTCAGCTTTAGTCAATGCCTGTTTTCTAAATCAGTTGTGTCCCACACACAGGCGTCTTCAAAGAATGGGCTTTTCAATCTCACACAGGTAATGACTGCTGGGGGCTGCTGCTTTGTGGCCCAATCATTCACCGGTCCCCCACTTTTCCTCCCAGCCTGCATTAATCATGGCAAGGATGGACACATCAACAGGCCGCCTAAATCTGGAACGCAAACCTTTCCCAGTCCTCCCCTGTTGTCACCTCCATCCATTTTCTCCCTCTGTCTAGCCGACTTGGCTTCAAATCTGGTGGCAGTGGATGTTGGGTTTTTTCCTCGCTAGGTCCATGGGCTCTTCTCCTATAAAATGATTCCAAAGGCTTGTCCAGAAATAAATACCTAGGCTGATCTTTCCTGACTGGACAATTGTGAAATCCTAAACTGATCTACAAAAAAATAAAAGCCTCAAATTAGCAAAATAACTGTGGTTGTAAAACTTGAGGCTAACATTCTTCAGTCATAACCACAATTAAATGTATTGCTTTTAAAGCCTTAGACTAGAAGTTATTTCTGGATGGGCTTCCCATGAAAAGATAATAATTGTTTCTTTTTCAATGTTTATTATATAAATGCTCCTGGGTCTTCTGGTGTATTTGGCAGTTCATCTCAGAATTGTTTCTTTTCCCTTTCTTACCCTTCCGGAAAGTTTTTGGTATCCTCCACACTTACTCAAGGACTGCTGCTTCTGAGATTTATCTGCTGAATGTGCTTTCCCCCCCCCCTTTTCTAGACACGAGATGATTTCCTGGGTCAAGTTGATGTTCCGCTCAGTCATTTGCCGGTGAGTTTCTTGCATGTGTGTAACTGAACTGACTGTTTTGAATACTCAGCTGTTTCTTATCTTCACTTTTTGTTGTGCCTAATCAGCCTGTGTGAAAATCAGGCAGGGAGATTTTGGTGTGTACGGTATGTGTTTCTCTGTCCTTGTGTGAGAAAGTGCAAGCTACACAAAGCTTGTTGTTGCAGTCGGACACTCCTTTTGATAAAAAAAAATAAGTATTCATTGTAAACAGAGGTTAGGTCTCATTCACGTTCTCAATCGGGAACTCCTCAGACATCTTTTCAAAAAATTCTCATATATGAGTGTATGCTGTGTGGGTATTCTTAAGTTTATGTTTGAGATAAAGAATTAAATCCCACAAAAACAGACTGTCATTGTGAGTTGGTACTGTTCCTTTGAGAGCCATCTTATCAGACTAGATCTTGCTCTAAGGTTTTAAGCTAAAATTAATGGTGTAGAGGCAGTGATTCATTGCTCATTCAGATTTGGTTTAGCGAATTCTTAAAATCGTCAGTGATGAGCCAAACATGACTACACTGCCATATCCAGTCCGAGATTCTGCATCTGCGTTAATTTTACTGCTTTGTAGACAAGTTGGATTAAAGACTGACATTCTGCAAAGAAACAGAGAGAAATCTGAATCTGAGTACATGGTGTGCAGCCAGCTCAGACTGGTTTGACCCAGACCACTCTCAAAGCAGTGAGAGATTGCTGTGAATGACAAAAGATCTTTTTGCTCTTCAATATGAAACAGGAGAAGCTTGCTCTTGCATAAGGGCACTGGGATGGTTGTGCAGTGGGTTCCAGTAATTCTTTAAGTCATGACTCTGATACTGTGACACACTCTAATGTGTGTATTTACTCGTTGATTGATTAGTGTCAACAAATGCTTCCCCTTGATTTGCAGACGGAGGATCCAGCAATGGAGCGTCCCTACACGTTTAAAGACTTTCTCCTACGGCCCAGAAGGTCAGTTTCTACAGGATGTGACACGTAAATGGTGAAACTGGATACCAGCGATACATGGTCTTAGGTTAAAGAGCTTTGCTTAGCTAGTGGAATAGAGCTGATGAATAAAGAAGACATGTGTTGCTCATGAAGCTCACACTTCTATAAATTAGCTGACTAATGGCTCTGAGTGTGCTGACCTTCTGGTTTTCATGTGGTGTTTTGATGCGGGTCCTATTTTTGATGATGTTAGTCACAAATCCAGGGTGAAAGGTTACCTACGTCTGAAGATGGCCTATCTGCCCAAACAAGGAGGACAAGAGGAGGAAGCTGGCGAGATCAGAGAGGAGGCTGAGGTGAGATTTTGGCCACCATTGTAGCTCAGTGTGATATAACAGCTGATTTGTCTGAGGTTTCATTTTGATCAGGCATATATACAGGTGCAATGACCTGAAGATAAATCAGACTCTAGTTTTAGACCATACCAAGAAAACACTATTTTCAGTTTAGAGATGAAAGTATGTTTTCCAATCCAGTTCTTTTTAAGTTGGAGGAAAAAAATAATGGGTCTACTTTTTACTCTGTGCTCTCAAAATTCAGGAAACATTTGGCTGCCAGTTTCTGGTAAAACTCTTTTCCAGTTCAGCATGTGGAAACACCATTTACAGCGCTGCTTTTTATTTGGAGTAATAGGACATTTTCTTTTACTTTTTGTGGATTTTTATGTCTGGATATGTTTGTTCAGTCTGTACCTTTGGCAGAGACAAATTGAGTGGAAAATTACTGATAGCACTTGGATTAAAATTAAAAATCAAGACTTAATTTACTTTATTAACCTTTCTGTTTAAGGGATGGGATGAGTCTACAGACTCTGACTCTCAGCGACCCCAACAATTGCTGCCTCCACTACCCCCAGGGTGGGAGGAGAAGGTGGACAACCTGGGCCGCACCTACTTTGTCAACCACAACAACCGATCTACACAGTGGAAACGGCCTTCCAATATGTATGCTGGGACATTTTAAAGCGCGAGTTTGATTTGAAAAGCAAAATAAACTAACTTCATCATCCAACAAATGTTGAAATTATGTGTTTTCCCACAGCGATGTTATTTCTGAGACGGAGAGTGACAATCAACAACGGCAGATCCATCAGGAAGCACATCGTAATTTCCGTTCAAGACGCCACATCAGTGAAGACTTGGAGAATGAGCACATGGAGCCCCGGGACCTGGACACCGTGAGAGAAAATAATATTTACTTCATACTTCAATGAGCCACAGTGAAGCAGCATTCACACACGATTGCACAGGAGCATCGTTATCATCTCATAGCTGTTTCCCATTTATCCTTCTGTAGTCCTGGGAGCTCATCACAGAAGAAGATCCTAATGATGCCATGGCCCAGTCTCTCCCCAGTACATCCTCCGTCTTGACGCCACAACACCCACAGACACCTGTTACCCAAGAGTTCTCTGAAGACCTAAATCTGAGGCTTTCACTCACCCCTGATACGAATGGTGAACTTCCAGGGCCCAGCTCTGCTCTGGTGAGGGCTCAGCTTTGATGTTTCAGTAGTCACAATCAAAAACCTCACTTCAGCTCACTACAACACTTTTCCTTTTTTAAACAGGGCCAATTGTCAAACAGACTTCGATCCTCAAGTATGACAGATGGTGTCAGTGATCAGGCCCAGGCTCCTCCTCTTATGGTAGGTTTATGACAAATCCTTAGGTATGTCTGCCTCTATTTTTAATTTCTTCTCTGTTTATGTTGCTCCCAGAATACTGTCCACAAAAAAAATTAGGCAATGTTTTAAGTTGCTTTGCTCTTTGTGTCAGCATTCAATTCATGTCTCAAGCTCCTGCTGGTGTGTCAATTTGCACCTTTTTGTATCTGTTAGATTTTGATTCCTCTCACCTTTCTCTACACCTTTCAGTTTTTAAATCTTTTGTCACTCCTTTCTGTACATAATCCTTCTCTTCCTTTTATGTACTTGCATGTTTATATTGAAACAATGATGACTTTACTCCTTCATAAGTAGAACTTTAGCGAAAAAGATTTAGCACAGCATCCCACTGGATCAAATTCCGCCACAAAAGTCTTGAATCATATCATCTGTGGCAATGCAGCAGAGCAAAGAGTCACAAGATCTGAGTCAGATGTTTGTCTCACGGCTGAGTCACAGCAGCAAGCTTGGCCCTGTCAAGCTGAGAATGAAGTTACAGACATCAGACTTTCCCTCTAAGGTCAAATCTGTGTAGGCTGGTGTAAAGCTGGCTCATTAAAAAGACATCAGAGGAAATCATGTGTTTCCTGTAACAGGGAAGGTTAGTTTAAATCACACAGTTCCTAATCGTATTAGGTCTGTAGGTGGGTTGGTTCTATTTATATTCCGCGTATATGACATCCTTTACTTCAAAGAAGTTATACTGTAGCTGGAAAACACTGAAAAATGACAACTATGGGAAAAAAGGGCATAATTCTAATAATAAAATCGCATCAATAATTAATAATAAACTTCTGCATCTTTAGTTTAATTGTGTCAACCAATAACATTGTCAAGCTCACAGCTTTTAGGCTTCACAGAAATTCCTTTTCATTTTTACAACAACAACAAAAAAAAATCACAGGTTTCACAGTTTTCTACTATGGCCCATAATCAAGAGAATCTTCCCTTTCTGTCACTCCTTGCTTTCTTTAAAATCAAATTCTTACTCATTGTCAGTGTGGCTCCCTTCCTCTTGAACTACTGCCTGACCTTGTCTCTCCTGCCCTTATTTCTTCCACTCTGTCACTGGAAAAATTTACACAGTATGAACTAAAGATCATCTTCCCCTGTTATCTACCACCAGCAGGGCTCCCAGAGCAGAAGAACAAGAGCTCAAACAGTCTCAGGTGGTGAGGAGTCAATGGTAATATCTCAGTTTATATAAAGTTTAAACCCCATTAGTTACACCTCTTTATCCCCACACAAACCATAGCTTGGAGCCATGACCCCTGAGTAGTTTCGTGTTTCCCACTTTATTCAGCTTATAAAAGAAGGCAGCCACAAATACTTTGTATTATATCAGCGAAAGCCATTACACACAACTTCCCAATCATACACTGTCCTTCAAACAGTCTGAATGCTGGTATACTTGCAATCTAAATACTACTAATAAAAATAATTATTATAATTATTATTATAACAATAATAGACTAGTGTCACTGTGGTGCTCAAAAGTATGATTAACTCTAGATGAGATTTACTTGTGTCCAAAGTTGCTCTCTGTAGTGAATCACCTACTCTTGATGTCTGTGTCTAATATACGTTCCTTTTTATTAATTGCTTTTTGCTTTCTTTCTACACTTTGCCAGTCTCCCTCGGCAACAGGTTACACAATGACCACACAAGGCCTGCCCCCCGGATGGGAAGAGAGAAAGGACACAAAGGGAAGAACTTACTATGTCAACCACAACAACCGTACCACCACATGGACGAGGCCAATCGTGCAGGTACATCAGCATGACGCTATGAAATCTAACTTCAGTCTTTCCTGCACCACACGTTTCTTTGTATTTCGCAAAAGCATGATAGGGCACAGCATTTCTCACTGTTGCTCTTTTTTCATCTTGTAATTTTGTATTATTTCCCAACTTCCAAGACTATTGTAAAAAAAAAAAAAAAAAAAAAAAAAGCTTTAATCTGAACCCCAGAATAACCTCAAAAGTGCTGTTCTCACTGACAGCTGACTGAAGACGGAGCCAGCACCTCTGCAGCAGCATCAGGCGGAGCTTCGCCAATGGTGCCTGCATCCACCCCCTCCTCCTCTTCCAATGCCTCCAACAACCACCTCCATGAGCCCCAAGTCCGACGACCTCGTAGCCTCAGCTCCCCCACTGTCACCCTTTCCAGTCCCTTGGAGGTGAGGATCAGCCACCTATCCCTTCCCACCCCACATCTTTCCCTCTTTGCTCCAGTCTTGCCTTTTCCTTCTCAAGACTACGGTGCTTTTGTTCCTTAGAAAATGAACAGGCTTTTTTTTTCCACCTGTTCCTCATCAAACTCAGGTTTCTCCTGGGAAGTTACAATTGTCTTTCATCAGGCGTTTAAATTCTCTGCCAATGCTACACAATTCATTGGCAGAGAATGCTCCATCCTCTCATTTTGTTTTTGTTGGATAATGCCCTTTTTGTCAAGTGAGCTGAATCACTGAATCACCTCAATTATCAATGATTAATTGAATGAAATGGTGGTAAAATGAATTAAGCTTGATAAATTATTTTGTATGTTCCATGATTGCTGTAAATTCTTTAAGAAGCATCTACCAAAGCAGTTGTGTACAGGTGCTGCTTTTGATGATTGTGTTTTCTTACCCAGTGTTCAGTATATTCTAGATTCCTGAATTATTTGCAGTTTTGATATTACTTTTTTAAATGTATATCACATCTGACATTTTGCTTTTTATTTAACCTTTATTTAGACAGGTAATCTTGTTAAATCACGGGGTTTCATTTTCAAGAGATGTCTTGCTTGATATTTCAGTTTTATCTATGGAGTTATCATTTTTTTAAATCCACTAGTCTTAAACTTTAAAGTATGTTGAGTTCCTATAAATAACTTTGTTAATTAAGATCAACGCTATGTAGCATATCCAAATGGTCTGTTGTTGACCTACTGTTGCATTTAATGGCTTTATTGTGAGCAATGATGTTGTGCAAAACCATAGGGAACCAGCTTGGTGGAGAAGGTGAAGTTTAATTAGTGTGTGTGTGTGTGTGTGTGTGTGTGTGTGTGTGTGTGTGTGTGTGTGTGTGTGTGTGTGTGTGTGTGTGTGTGTGTGTGTGTGTGTGTGTGTGTGTGTGCGCGCGCGCGCGCGCAATCAGAGCAATTGAATAGTCACTGAATAATGTTGTAATTACATCTTCCAGTGGAGGTGGGAGGTTTGCGGTTTAATTAATGCGGTGTCTTCTGTTGTTAAAAGTGAGATCAGCCAGTGGTAATTACTGCTAAACGAATAATGTAACATAGAATTATTAGCCTGAAAGAGTTCATCTTGTTCAGTGCTTTTTAAAAAAAAACATCAGATGTGTTGAGATATATACGTAGTGTTTTGAAAAGCATTATTAGTAATTATAGTATTAATATTATGTTAATAATTATTTTATATTAGTTATCAGCATAAGTGTAGATATATTTCATCATTGAAATCATCCATATTTGGTTGCAGCTTTTTGTTTAAATAGAATTGGAAAAGTAAGGTTTCCTTTACTGTTCCAGGGAGCCAACAACATCCAGGTGCGGAGGGCTGTAAAGGACACATTCTCCAACCCACAGTCTCCTCAGCCGTCTCCTTACAGCTCCCCCAAATCTCAGCACAAAACGGAGCAGAGCTTCCTGCCCCCAGGCTGGGAGATGAGGATAGCCCCCAACGGACGACCCTTTTTCATCGATCACAACAGCAGAACAACCACTTGGGTGAGAGGACACTCCCTCTGATAAGAAAGCATAAAGGTTCAGAAAAAGATTTATGCAGGGTTGCACCTAATCCTACAGGAATATAGTTAACAGCACTGTTTGCTAGTCCTTGCTGCTTTGATAGGATTAAGCAGTATTCACACTGCACCCATAACGCTCCATAGTGAGCTTCTAAAGGTACCATGCAGAAAGGAAAACTTAAGCAGCATTAAGTTACAGCAAAACAAAACTGAAAGGAGGAAAAGCATATAGCAATTGAACACAGATGCTGTAATTCACTAATCAGCAGTCAATGATAGCATGTTTTTTTTTTTTAATAGACATATGTCCAACACAATGTTTTGGTGACATCTGGTGGTTCATCTTATTTTCACATCTACAGAATAGCATTGTCCTCCTCAGAGTACATTTTAAACTTCAGGACATGCATATTTTTGTCTTATTGTTGTCTTCAAACTGTCTTGGAACCTTAATGTTAAAGCCTGTCCCTTTTTTGACTATCAGGAGGACCCCAGGTTAAAATATCCAGTCCATATGAGAAATAAGAACTCCATGGAGCCAGGTGACCTTGGTCCTCTTCCTGTAAGTATTGTCATAATTCAACCTGCATATTTAAGCATCGGGCCACAACACACATTAATGTCTTAAAATACAAATTAGCATGGCTTTGTTCAAGATCTGTTTACAATGTATAAGTCATACTTCTACTAATAAGAGCAGTTTGTTGTTGATCTTGGGCAGTCATTCTTAGACATTACCTTTTTAGTACTTCTGGATGAGAACAATGTAGCAGATGACAATAGTAGAGCCTGTGGGCTGTGATAGCCCATAATTAAGAGGTAGAGACTGTCTGTCACCTACTCTATTATCTGTGTGACAAAAACAGCCTCTCAACATGTGGTCCAAAAGGTATTGGTAGCTGTTGAATTATTGCAGCCTGGTGGGCTCACTTATCTGACAGCCTTGTGTGGTGTGTGTGTGTGTGTGTGTGTGTGTGTGTGTGTGTGTGTGTGTGTGTGTGTGCGTGTGCGTGTGCGTGTGCGCACGCGCATGTGTGTGTGTGTGTTCTCTTTCCCTCTTTCTCTTTCTTCTCCGATCTGATGGATCTAATGTATTCTACTTCTGCAACACCTGGCCATGTCTGTTTGGCAGAACCTACCAGAGGAGGTTGGTTGGTACCTCCTCCCTCTGCCTGCCTACTTACCTGTCTGGTTTGGTCTGGTCAAATGCCTGCAGACAGCCTTGCGCTTTTTTTTTCTTCTCCTTTTTAATTC